>LYNE01000126.1:68329-86941 GCA_001662545.1 Rosa x damascena | reverse complement strand
CAATGCTTGATCTCGGGTCAACAGCAATTAAAGTTTAAATGATTTTCTGTTTTTTGTTTCTTCTTTTGAAAATCAGGCTAGTGCAAACTAAACCATTTTCAAAATTTAATATCGTCAATACCTCATATACAATTCATTTTTGGACAATTTTAGATTCAGTTTCAAATTAAACAATTAATGTCATGCTTTGAACAAAAATAATTAGAACTTCATAAGGAATGTATTAAATGTACTTTTGTGATAAAAATAAGTGAAAATTCGATCAGTCAAAAAAGCATTCATTTTGATTAAGAAATTAATCGCACTGGTTTCCTAACTTAGCTTAAAAAAAATTCAAGGTATACCCTGAAAATAAATGTGAATTCACGAATCAAAAAACATGGCATGGTTATATTCGTTTCATCCTTGATCAATCCTTGGATATATAAACAATGGTTCAGGATTTGAATGTATTGCACTTTTTTATCAAATACAGAATCAAGTTTTATAGTTGGCTACACGATCTGTTGTTACTGTGCAATTGTATCACTCTTTTAATTTAAATGCTTAGTTCAAAATCTCTGAACATGAGGAATATACTTTTCAACCTTTTGATGTTTTACTCTATTGCTTCATCAAATTTTAGTTTTGGACATGGGCAAGCAACTTTTAATGTGCTGAATTATGGTGCTGTTGGAGATGGCGATACAGATGATTCTAAAGTGATAAATCATGGAGGAAATTACTAGTCCCCCCCTGTACTTTTTGATATTCGATTCAGTCCCTGCTATTTCAATTTTAACAGATAACTCCTCACACATTCAAATTTCACACAATTTGGTCTAAAATGACCATTTTACCCCTCACTTTTTTATTTTTTTATATATCTAATATACACACACACACACATATACATATATCTACATATACATACATACATACATATATATATATATATATATCTACATATACATATACATACATATATATATATATATATATATATATGTACACACACACATATATACATATAAATATATATATAAATAGAGAGAAGAATAAAAATATACATACATACATACATACTCACACATATATATACATATATATATATATATATACACATATATATATATATACATATATATATATAAAGAGAGAGAGAAGAATAAAAAATATATATCCACACACACACACACACACATATATATATACATACACACACACATACTTATAAAAGAGAGAGAGAGAAGAATAAATAAAAAAAAAAGAATAAGTGAGGGGTAAAATGGTCATTTTGGAATAAATTGTGTGAAATTTGAATGTTTGGGGAGTTATCTGTTAAAATTGAAATAGCAGGGACTGAACTGTCGAATCCCAAAAAATACAGGGGGGACCAGTAATTTTCCCTAAATCATTTTTCTTTCGTACGTTATTGCATATGTTCCTTCTTAATGAATTAATATTATTTTTTTAATTAATTATATATTTGCATGAAAATTAGGCATTCTTAAAAGCATGGAATGCCTCATGTTCAACCAACGCTAGTAACGGGACACCAACACTAGTAATACCAGCAGAGAGAACATTCCTTTTGCAACCTACCATCTTCTCAGGTTCTTGCAATTCTAACGACGGTATCCGGGTCGAGGTAGGAAATTGAAGTAGAAATTAAATTGTTGTAATCATTCATATATGGATCAGGATTTCAAACTATATATAACAATTATTTTCAACTTACTGTTGCAGATTCTGGGGAAAATTGTGGCACCCAAAAATCCAGATGAATGGAAAGGGTGTGTAGAATCTTGGTTATCTTTTGGAAATTTGAGCAACCTCATAATAAATGGAACGGGAGAAATTAATGGCCAAGGTTCACTTTGGTGGAGCAATATTACCACCCAACCTAACAAAGTAATAATGAATGTAAATTATTGTTTTTTGCACATAATTTACATTCTTATCATTATGCTATCTTATACGTACATATATTAGTTAATGTATATGACCTTCTCTAAACATTAAAATTACCGCTCATTTGTAGGTGATCAAGGTCAACTGCGCACGACCAAAGGTTAACTCTTTTATACATCACAAGTACGCTTTAAGCTAAATAAATCAATGTTTCTATGAGATAGAACGAGGGCATTTTACTTGTTACGTACTATGTACAAATTTGAAAGTAAAATAAAATGATGACTCTTTTACCATAATTTGTAATAAATTCGATAGATTTTAGTTGTCATTTTTTTGAACTCTACTACCAAAATGCATACCTTTGCAGGCTCTACACCTTTTCAAATGCAGTAATCTTCAGTTAAGCGGACTCGCACATATTGACAGTCCAAAGGCTCATATTAGCATCAACCGTAGCAATAATGTCACCGTCTCTAATCTTCATATTCGTGCACCTGAAGATAGTCCTAACACGGATGGTATTGACATCTCTGTCTCAACACATGTCAATATTCATGACTCAACAATAGCAACTGGTAATCTTAATTCTCTTTCATGCATGCGTGAATCTACTAATCAACCTTATAAATCATTAACCATATGTGATGTAAGTTCTTGTCAAATAATTTTCTTTTGGGAATTCATGATAACAGGTGATGATTGTATTGCCATTAATAATGGTTCATCTTTTATCAATATCACCAATATTGCATGTGGACCTGGTCATGGAATTAGGTTTGTATACATTTTGCAATTATATAACGGGGGGTGAAATTTGCACACCCCCTTTTACATTCTACGCACCCTTCACCTTTTTTTAATATTTCTTATCATTCACTATATTTATCTTCCAAAACTACCCTTCTCTCTCTCTCTCTCTCTCCCCCCCCCTCCCGATCTGAGTCTCAGACTCTCTCTCTCCAATTTGGGGCTTGAGAAAAGGGATAGATGCCTCACCGCCCAAACTACCCTCTGATCCAAACTACCCTTTTCTCTCTCTCCGCCCGGCGCCAACCCTCTAATCGACGACTTCTCCCTCACCCTCAACGTCGGCGACCTATACCTCCTCGTTGGATCCAACGGCGCCGGCAAAACCATGATCCTCAGGATTCTCGGAGGCAAGCACATGGTCGACCCCAGCATGGTCCGGGTTCTGGGTCGCTCGGCTTTCCACGACACCGCTCTTACCGACTTCAGCGATCTGTCGTACCTAGGCGGAGAGTGGCGGCGTGACGTGGCGTTTGCTGGTTTCGACGTTCCGATACAGATGGATGTTTCGGCTGATAAATTGATCAACGGGGTAGCTGGGATTGACCCACAAAGGAGAGCTGAGCTGATCAAGGTGTTGGATATTGATCTTTCATGGAGGTTGCATATTCATCTCGGTTATGTAATTTTCTTTTTTGGACATTGATGAAATGTGTGTGAATGAATTTAGGTGCTTCTGCTTGATGAGATCACGGTGGACCTTGATGTGCTAGTGAGGGCGGACCTGCTCCAGTTCTTGAGGAAGGAATGTAAGGAGCGAGGTGCTATGATCGTTTCTGAAGCCCCAAATTGGAGAGAGAGAGTCTGAGACTCTGATCGGAGAGAGAGAGAGAGAGAGAGAGAGAGAGAGAGAGAGAGAGAGAGAGAGAGAGATAAGAAATATTAAAAAAAAGTGAAGGTTGTGTAGAATGTAAAAGGGGGTGTGCAAATTTCACCCCCTTAAATGCATGCATGTAATTTGCTTAGAATAAGTACCCTGCTGATAAATCTCTAACTTCTCCTCGTATTTTAAAGCGTGGGAAGTTTAGGTGTGAATGAAAGTTATCAGACGGTAGAAGAGATACAAGTACGAAATTGTAGTTTCAACGGTACACAAAATGGAGCGAGAATTAAGACATGGCAGGTAAATGATTTTAATCATTTTATTATACGGTTGCTATTTTTATTTTTATTTCAATTTTCTTTTTTGGTTCGGGTGAAAACCAATATAGTGTCCGATGGATATTGAACTCAACTACTTGAAATTGTCACTTTTTCGCTTTTTAGGGTGGTTCTGGATACGCTAGGAAGATAACATTTGAACACATAACACTAATAGCCGCGAAGCATCCTATCATCATTGACCAACATTACTGTAATGGAAAGCACGACTGTGAAAATTCGGTGAGTTTTTATTTTCATGAATTATAGTAAAATTTAGTTGTCTCACGTACTGGATTATTCTAACCGCTTAGTTATATATGTTCAACATGATATAGACTCAGGCAGTAGAAGTGAGTGATGTCACATATAGTGATTTTCAAGGAACTTCTTCAAGTGAGGAGGCGATTGTGTTTAATTGCACCGAGACACCGGGTTGTACCAACATTATTATGAATCAAATCAATATCACTTCGGCAGTTGCTTCTCAGGACATTTCTGCCTTTTGTGACAATGCGAATGGAACTTATAGCACAACTGTTCCCCCAGTCCCTTGCTTGAAGACAAATGAAACAATATCTTTTAATCTATATACATAGATGTAAACTTGTTAATTAAAAGCTTTAAGCAAGCTAATCTAGCAGAATAACTGTTTGTACTTGGGAAATTCAGCCTGTCATTACGTCTAATTATTTAATAAACTCTGAATATTTCATCCAGTCAACTTTTTTATTTCTTTTATTTCACTAACTAAACTTTAGCATATATAGATTCAACTTCAGCATGCAGATGAATATGAACAAGCCAACAAACACTGAAAGCTTTAAGCTTAAGACATTGTATATGCATCCTTCAGTATACTCAGAATCTTAAATTATTTACGCTTATATCACACAGGAGTCGTCTTTTGTAATATAACTCCGTTTAACAAGAACTCTTCTACCTGGTCTGAAAGTTGAAGGTCCTTATACAGTAGCATACATGAAAGCAAACAAGAGTGTGAAGACAACTAGAACTCCAGCCACTGATCCAATGAAGTTTGTATCAAATCGATAATGGTGTTCCAAGTACCATTTTACAGTTGGGTCAAGTGGTATCCCAGGTGCTTTAATGGTGTCTTCGATATCACCATACTGTGACACAATCAATCCATACACTGTCCATGCTATTGGACATATCCAGTAATACCAAACCCACCACTTGGGTATTCTCTGAAAATTCAAAAGTTAAAAGAGCTTGGTAAGAGAATATTACTTCTAATAAAACAAAGTAGCTTTATTAATTACTTACTGGTCTAGGAATGAAGAAACTGGAGAAGAGATCGAAGAGTGAATAAAAAGCTCCAGAGAATATGGCTGCTACTTGCAAGTTTGGGGTGATGGAAACGGTCATCATTCTGTAGTATGTGAAGTAAAGGAATGAAAAGAAGAACCAGAAAAATTTTGCGGCCGTCCATTGAAAGCTCAGCATGGAATACACTATAAGCGTATAATATGTGGCTTGAACAAACACACATGGAATTTCAATTTTCAACAATAACCTGCATTTCATATGGTTCGGTTGGATCAATTAAAAAAATTAGAAAATTACTCATAAGTGTCATTTTGAATCTTTAATTTTTTTTTAATTAAATAGAGGATTAGGCGATATTAGTTCCTCTGCGACAACCGATTTGGAGTGGCTGGCACCCACCCACAATCTCGAAAGAAAGGGGGTCATCGCAACCGGGAACCCACCGCCCATCCCGCTATTTTATTTTATTAAAAAATGAAAAAAAAACACAAGAAGAGAGAAGGGGACAAGAACCAAAACATCTCTGAAAACAAAATGAAATAAAGTACTCAAAGTGAGCACTGAGCTAAAATAGTTACAAACTAATGAATAGAGCAATCATGCAGCATAAACCACCGTTGCATGAAATCTATCAAGCACTTCCGAATTAGCTAATACGGAAATTCGGTAACCCTTGCAGATTGTGAACAAAGGCAGCTGATGCACAAGGAGGGCAAGAGTCCCACCAATAATGCCCCTCATGATCCACCCCATAGTTAGCGAAGCAATCAGCCACTTGATTCCCTTCTCGATAAATATGTGAAAACTGAATCTGCATAGAGGAGAGAGTGGTACAACAATTGACCCAATCAACACTTAGACGCCAAGGGACTGAGTAATTTTTATTGGCAAGAAAGTGAATTGCTACCTCTGAATCACACTCAATCCAAAGAAAATTACTCATAAGTGTCATTTTGAAACTTTAATTAACAATAAGGCCACTTAACATTTTTTGTTTTCATAATGCCACTTTAGAGCTTAAAAACATCAGTTTTTTTTAGGCTATACCTATTTTGCCCTCAGTTCTCTCTCTCTCTCTTTTTCAATATAGCTTATATGTTTCAAAAATAAATCGCATCCTCATCTTCTCACTCTCTCTCTAATCCGTCTTGCCAGACAACAACGACTTTCGTCATGGTGCTTGTCAACTCGCTGGACTCGCTCGCCGGTGTTCGTCACGATGCCGGTTAACTCGGTGGAACTGAATCACGTTGGCCAACTGGAACTAGATCTCCTCTCCTCTTCCTTTCATCTGCATTGTGAAAAGCTAGGGTTTTGGAAGATTACGACGAAGGAGAGCTTGATCGATTTGGTTAATCGGATACAGAGGTCTGTACTGTGGTCAGCGACTACGGCAATGGGAGATCGGAGCTAGGAATGAGATCGATCTCAAAGAGTGTGAGGTGAGGAAGAAGAGGCAAGGCTCCAAGATCCAAGAGGTCCGAGAGTGTGAGGATCATGTTTATGCAAGAGAGAGCTTAGATTGAAGCCATGGAGATTCAAAAAAAGAAACAATCGAAGCAGAAGAAGAAGAAGAGGAACACATAATTAAGGTTCTGGAAGATTACCACAACAGGTTTTTTTCATCTATCTTTATATTTTGATTTAGTGCTTGCTTTGTTTAGTTTATTGCATGTTGTGCCGTTATTTCCAGCTTTTAAATTTTTCACTCTAGATATACATATGATTGTGTACATGTCCATGGTAGGCTAAACGTTAATTTGGAAGCACAAATGTATTGTTCTTTGATGCTTAATTTGAGATAAGCATTAATTGCTTGGTAGGACTAAGAGAGAATCCTATTCATAGGGAATATCAATTGCTTCTTATTTTGGAATACTTTGACAGGAGCAAATTGTCAGGTGGATGGTTTTTTTATGTTTCCTTGTGATACTTGTGGCAGATCGAAAATGCAAATGACGATGGTGATGATGACTGGGACTATGTAGAAGAGAGACCTGCTGAAATCACTTGGTAGGAAAGTGAAATAATTGTCAAGAAGAAAAGAGTCTAGGTTCCAAAGATCAATTGGAACTTGGATTAAATACACAGTATTTAACGGCTACGTTAGTAGATTTTTAAGCTGATGTCAGTAACTATCTATAACTGTTATAGTAGCTTTTCAACATAGTAATAGTAGTTTTTTACGACTACATTTAATATATTTTCAAGTTGATGTCAGTAACTTTTCTGTTTTTGTTTTGATTGATTTCAAGTCAGTACCTCTCTATTACATAATGGTTTTGAACACAGTGATGGTAGCTTTCTATGCTTATGTTAGTATTTTTTCAAGCTGATATCGGTAGTTTTTCTATTTTTGTTTTGATTGATTTCAATTCAGTAGCTCACTATAACTGTTATAGTGGCTTTTCAATATGATACGCTAAAAGTAAACGTATAATTTAACCCTGAAAATGTCATCGTTAGTATACTGTAAATAGGGATCGTTCAAATCCGGGGATTGAGGGCACACCTATCATTGTAAAACAAGTAAAGAATTAAAACAAATACAAAGTATAATATTTACAAAAATAAAATAAAGATATATACAAAATAATAAAATAAGGGGGTTTTAACATTAGGGTTTCGAAAATTAAACTAAACAAAATAAAGAAAATATAAAAACACATGTACAAGAATGAAATGTAAGAAACAAAGATCAAAACCAATTCCATGTAATCAAACTCAATTCAAACCCTATAATCGATCATCTAAGTCATGAGAAAGAAGTTGATCATGTGAAACATTCGAAGCAAATTATTTTCCATATTTTACTTTCCTTTACTAATTAATCTAAATGAAAGCACCTAGATTAATCCTATTAAACATGCAATCAAAGTCTAGTAAGCTAGCTAATCAAGACATGTTCAACGCAAGAAGCATAGAGAAAGGTTATCAACTTAAGTGCACAACCTAGCTAGTATGAATAAGTTCATCTATTTGCAATCCTCTTCAATTGAATTCGACCTTTGTCCAAAGCCTTTACTACTTTTGATTTAAGTTCACAAAACTATTAGGTGAATCGTTTACCTAAATTTAGCACCAATTACATGCAAATCCTATAAGTGTTGACCCAAATAAGATAAACATATAAAAGTTTTCTATCAAGCAAATTCAATCGAACAAACTCACATAAGCAACTTAGAATCACAATTATGGAATTTCAAAATCTTTATTCAAACATAGAAATTAGGCTTAAACTTTGCCCTGAACGTTATTGTTAACTAGAAACAAATTCCTACGAAATCAAATAAGGAAACCAAAAATGATTACAAGGAAAAAGAATGAAGTACACCGTGAGTGGAGATGGAGATGGAGAGCTTGATGGTTGGATCTTGAATCTTGGAAGCAAGTCTTCAAGGTGGATGATGGTGGATATGATCTTCACGGCTCCTTCTTCTTCTTCCTCTCCTTGCTTGAAAACGCAGAACTTTGCAACTAGAGAATGGAGAGAGAGAGAGAGAGAGAGAGAGAGAGAGAGAGAGAGAGAGAGAGAGAGAGAGAGCTTATGATGTTATGGAGGATTTTCTGAATGGAGAATGTGTAAAACGTCAAGCTAGGGGGAGTACATATAGGGGATGTGAACTTGGTCTCCAAGCTTCATGAATCTTCTTTTATTTTCCCAAAGATTTATTTAATAATTCCACACAGCTTCGACCAATCACGTAGCGCCATGTCAGCTTTGTTGTGTCACCCAACCAATCAAAAGCCTTCAAAATAAGTCCTTAATATATTGTTGCCAAAATATATATGGATTTAATCTGATTTTCTTCTTCATTTTCGGCCAAATATCAAAGAATGAACCTAGACAATGAATTTGGACACATTTTGAACCTTTTCTCCCTTAAAACTCTCCATGGCCTTATCTTTAACATCTCCCCTTGATTTTCATGACCAAATGCAGATTTTATTCCATATTTCTGTCCAAAATATATTGAGGGGATTTAGGAACGAATCTGGACTTGTTTTGAGCTTTTTCTTGTTGCACGATCCCTTGAAACTCTCCCTAGAATATCTCCAACGTTTTTTCTTGATTTCTTCTTGATTTTTCACATTATCTTCATGAATTCCTATGGCAAAATAATATTTAATTCCCAAAAATATCTTCCTTACGTCCAACAACCCAAAATCACTTGGGCTTTTCACCTTTTTGCCGAAATCCATACTTAATCTAGAAGATTCTTGGGCCTCCATGTGTCATCTTCAAGCCATGATGTCTCCTAGTGCCTCCAGGAATCTTCTCCCAACGCAATTTTTCTTCATTATTTCGACTGTACTTCCTAGTTGGCTTAGGAGTCTTGCTTTGTCAAAGTTTCCTTTTCTGAACAGGATTCCTGGTTGAAACAGGATTTCCTGGCTGGACCAGGAAAACTTCATATCCTCATTTCAGCTCATTTTTGCAGCCCTTGTGCCTTGTCTCAGCTCTCTCCAACGTTCCCTAGCTTTTCTTTCTCTTTTTGAGCTTATTTCAGCTTTGTTTGCTCCAAGGACCTGAAAATAGAAACTATTACTAAAAATAGAAACTTTCTAAAAGTAGAAACTTTCCAAAACAAAAAGGATTAATTTAAGGAAATAACTAAGTAAATATGAGGAAATAACAATTAAAACGTCGCATTAAAATGCTCCTATCACAATACGGTGATAGTTGTTGTCTATGTCTATGTTAGTATCGTTTAAAGCTGATGTCAGTAGTTTTTGTTTTCATTTTAATTGATTTCAAGTGGTCTTTTGTCAATAGCTTATCAAATTGGAAAAACATGATTTTGAATGAAGTTCAATTTTCTTCTTGTTGTGATTTCATATCTCTAGCATTTCTTGGTGGAAATTGTGTTACACTATCAAGATGTATAATCAGTTTGTTTTGTGCAATCAGTATCTATGTTAGTAACTTTTTATTACTTGTCCAGTAGCTTTGTACATGTGTTATAGTAGTTTTCTGTATCTATGTCAGTAGCTTTTTGTTGTTGATCCAGTAAAGGTACATGTGTTATTGTAACTTTATATACCTATATCAATAGCTTTTTATTACTGGTCCAATAGCTTTGTACTTGTTTTATTATTGGTTGTATTATTACTTTTCCATCCATAGCTTTTTTAGTCTCTGAGAATAGTTTTCTCAGTCTCTGGGACTAGCTTTTATTCTGCGTGATAGTAGTTTTTGTTCTCTTTGGTTATAGCTTTTGGTGTTGATGAGAGTAACTTTTGGTGATGGTGAGAGTAGCTTTCTGGTGTTGGTGACAGTAGCATCTATTGCTGGTTATAGTAGCTTTTGGTGTTGGAGACAGTAGCTTTTGTTGGTGAGGATAGTAGCTTTTGGTTTTGGAGAGCATAAGTTTTGTTGGTAACAGTAGATTTTGGTGTTGGTGATAGTAGTTTTTGTTATCTCGCTGGAAATCTCATCAGAGTAGCTTTTGTTGCTAGTGATAGTAGCTTTTGTGACCTCACTGGAGGCACGGAAATCTCACCATAGTAGCTTTTGTTGTTAGTGACAGTAGCTTTTATGACATCACCGGAGGTTGCCAAAAATCTCACTAGAGTAGCTTTTGTTGCTGGGGACAGTAGCTTTTGTGGTCGTCGGAGTTCGCCGGAGACCCACTAGAAGTTGGCCGGAGACCTCGCCGTCGCCGGAGAGGAGAGAGAGAATGAATGTTGATTTTGTACTCTAGTAGCATTTAGGTAAAGTTATAGGTTTTTAATATCCAAAATATAACATCTTTTTTAATCTAGTGGCCTTATGAAGGAAAAAACTAGTTGGTGGCCTTATGGCTAAAAAAACATTCTAAGATGCACTTATATGTAACTAACCCTAAAAAAATAGCAATTCGCATGATGATAGAAACTCATAGACACATTCTCTTGGTGTCGACTGTCGACTTTGGATATATAGCTAAAGGTATATTTCTCTTCCCAGAGGGTCTAGCATATCTAGATTTGAAATCTCCGCCATTGATTAGGTGAAATGTTAGTTTTTTTTTTTTTGGTTGACTTTGTCAAGGGGAACCCAAACACTTCCTAGGCCCAAGATAAACCCCTTCGGCGCATGTGAAATGCTCCAACTGTGCATTGCAGCACAGTGCCTGATCACTTTAATAGCTTCAGGGTTTGAACCTGGGTTGGGGAGCACACCCAACTAGGCAAGAACCACTAGGCCACTTGCAGTGGTTAGGTGAAATGTTAGTTAAATGCATAACCGGCCAGATTGATACCGAGCAAACAAACATGTCAGATATCTGGTATGAGATTGGAGCACGACACTCTAAATGTGAGTTAATGTAAACAAAAATATGGCTGATCTGAACTGGGGTCGTCTAAGGTACCTTAATGTATGTCATACCCTTATTTTTTTTTTTTTAATAAATTAATGTAGTGGAAACCTATTGAACTGATTAACAGGTTACCAACTTAAATGTTGACATGTGTTATTTTTAAAAATAAAATTTACTATATTAACAATACATTCTTTCTTGATATGTAATATTGTTCAGAAACAAGTAATAAATAATGTCAAAAAATAAATTACACCTAGAAGAACTAAAATTACTACTCAAATGGAGAACCTCCTTACAATACTGAGTACTTACATATCTTTTGCTATAAAATATTAATTTTACCATGTTCACAACACAAATGTTATTAGAATTGTAAAATTGTTGATAATCTTGTAAATGATATAGTTTTTGAAGTAATTACTACAAATAGAACAAAAGTTACCACTTTTACATTAATTGTTGTGGGTTTGTGGTAAAATGTGTAGTCATTATAGTAATCATTCCATTAATTATAAAAACATAAAGATTTATCACTTTGACAACAAATTTGTTGTCACACTTGCTAAACTGTCCACAAACAAGTACATTAGTTTAGGTGGAGTAATTACTACAAACAGAACAAAAATGACCCTTTTTACATCAATTGTCATGGATTGTGGTAAAATGCATACTCATTGAAGTAATCATTTCATTAATGATAAAAACATAAAGATTTACTACTCTGACAACAAATTTGTTGTCACACTTGTTAAATTGTCCATAAACTAGTAAATAGGTTATAGGTGGAGTAATTACTACAATTAGAACAAAAATTATTGTTTTTACATCAATTGTTGTAGTTTGTGGCAAATTGAGTCGACTGAAAGTAATTACAACTTCGACGATGGAAATTACACAATATTTTACTTAAATTACACAAAGGAGAACTTCATTACATCAATGAGAACATACCTGTTTTTAGTCAAAATATAATGGTTTACCTTTATGATAACACATTGTGATGACATTTTTAAATTAGTTCAAAAAATAGTAATAACAAGTTGTACGTGAAGTAGTTACTACATCTAAAACAAAGATTATCTATTTTTACATTAATTGTTGTGGTTTTCGTAAAATGCATGTAAAAAGAATTATATTTGGTTAAGGAAACTACTAATGCTATAATTAATTAGAATAAAGACTATTTAATTAAAACTAATTCCGTGAACCTAGATTAGAAGTCTTTTGTTTTTAATAAGGAAAAAACGTAATTGTCAATAGTGTAATTGTTAATTGATAATCTTTTTGAATCAAAGAAAGAACTGCATTAGAAGGCCTTGGCCAATATGGTTACAATCATACTGCATTACATCGACAATGCAGTTTGGGATGCTAGTAAACCGAAGACTACTATTACTAGACTCAAAAGCAATATTGGCTAGTCTATGTGCCACTCCATTACAAGTTCTTGGAGCATGGCATAGTGAAACATTACGGAAGGACTTGACAACAATCTTTATATCATCCACCAGCCCACCTAAAGCATTCAAATCATGGTGCGCATCAGCTATATCATAGGTCGCCTCAAGACAATCGGTTTCCAGTACCACTTTGTCAGTTTGCAATGTTTGCAGCAGATTGAGGCCTTTTTTGATAGCTAACAGCTCAGTATGCTTAGCAGAGCTAACATTAGAAATAGGAATTGCAAATGCCGCCCGAAAATTCCCCAGGTCATCACGTAGAACTCCTCCCAACTCACCCTTTACTTGGTTCGGGAGACAACTTCCATCAACGTTTAATTTCCATCTACCTTCAGAGGCTGGTTTCTAGTGTTATGTAGTTTGTGTATGAGCAGGTTTAGGCACTTGTAGCCTGTTGAAACTCCTGAAGCCATGCAGTGGCACTTAGAAAGATGTTGTTGACAGATTGTTGAGTTCCATTCCACACTTTGTTATTCCCATTCTTCCACAAAGCCCATAGTACCATAAGAAGGTGAGCAAAAGCGTCATGTTGAAAGCTCATAGCCCTTTCCAGCATCCACTCCTTGAATTGAATGTGTGGCAGTAAACTACCTCTAAGATTAAAAGGAGGGGAAGATAGAATAGCTGAGGCAGCAGGACACTTACATAGTATGTGTGCCGTATCTTCAAAACGATGGGAACAAAGGGAGCAGTCAGTTGGTCCTTGAAATCCCTTGGTACACAGTTTGATGCGAGTAGGCAGGAGGTCATTACAAGCTTTCCAAAGACATATTTTCACCTTCCCCAATATATTAGCTCTCCATAACTTTTTTCATAACACTTGGAATGGATCTCCATTAGAGGTTGAAGCCGGGGCATTACTTAACACCATGGGTCGTGCAACCCAATAGGCAGATTTCACAGAGTAGAAACCTTTTTTCATAGGGCTCCATAACAAATTATCCCCCATTGGTCTATGACTAAGAGGTATGCACAATATTCTTTGAGCGATGGCAGGCGAGAAGGTAGCATGAATCAGAGAAGTCTTCCATTCTCTATTGTTGGCATCAATGAACTCTTCGACCATTGCCAACTCACAACCTTGAGGCCTTTGGACTTGAAACTGTTGACACTCCGGTATCCATTTGTCATGCCATATATGCACATGTTTCCCATCTCCTACACGCCACTGCACGCCAGCCTTGAGCACCGGTCTACCCTGTAGTATACTCCTCCAAGAGAAGGACGGAGACTTACCAAGTTCAGCTTCCCAAAAGGAACAATGAGGGTGATATCAAGCCTTGAACAACTTGGCAATGAGTGACTGTGGGTTAGAAACCAGCCTCTATCCCTGTTTAGCCAACATAGCTTGGTTATAGGCATAAATGTTTTTGAACCCCATCCCACCTTCATGTTTAGTAAGACATAAACGTTCCCAGCTTCTCCAATATATCTTCTTCTTCTCATTAGTGTCTCCCCAAAAGAAAGAAGCACAAAGTTGGTGAATGTCGTCACATAAACCCTTAGGTAGTAGGTAGCAATTCATGGCATATAATGTCATGGTCTGCGCTATAGCTTTGATCAAAATTTCTTTACTTGCACTACTGAGAATGTTTATACCTACATTAGCAAGCTAGTTCTCTACATCACCAAGCATAAGTAACACCCACTTTAGGACATCCACAAGACATGGCAAGGCCCAACCGCGACATCCATCTTGTAGCCCTATGTTCAAGCTACGCAACGGTATCCGGAAGAGGCAAATCCGTCGCCGGGAAGCCACGTTCCCGCCCTTGCCAAGATGCCTCCACAACATGGCTTTCTACATGCTTCTTGGACTAGCTAGAATTGTATGGTTGCTTGTCCCACATCGAAAAACAAGTAAAGGAGATGGCTTCCTTCACCTATAAAAGGAATGCCTCCTCCCACTTAAACACCATCCCATTACATCTTTTGTAATCCCCTTGGGCCGTAAGGCTCAACACACTAGTGTAACATTCAAGTGGACGTAGTTTCCCGCTAAGGCGGGAGATGAACCACTATACATCTCGTGTCACTCTCTCTCTCTCTCTAAAGCTAACTAGAGATCCCACGGATCACTAACGTTAACATTGGTGCCGTCTGTGGGAAGCCAACACATTGGCTTCGTCACCTTCCATGAGCTAAGTCTGCTTAGTGGAGCTTGAAGAAATTTCTTCCTTCTTTGAGTTTATGTTTGAATTAATGCTTCTTGGCTGCAACTTTTGCCAAAACATGATCAACATTACCTCAGCGGTAAAACCAGAGCAGAAATTTGCATCTTAAAAGGCTAGTCAACACCGATCAACGCCAACTAAAGGTTGGTCAACGCCCAACTCAAAAGTCAACGCTGGCCTTGCTCACCAAAAATGGTCAACGACAACTTCAAAAAAATAAAAATAAAATAAAAATTGGGGCGACTATTTACTCTGGACACCCAGAAGGCTTCGCTGGGCACCCATGGCCATTCTTCGATCATCAACACCGGCGACACACCACCGCTGGTCTTCACCGCCGGACTATACACCGCTAGACTAGGCTCCGCTCCGCCGGCCTCCGCTAACCACCACCGCCCAACTGCCTCCACCGCCAAGCTTTTGTCGAGCGCAAGCATGGCAGCGCCTATCTCCAAGTACGAAGCGACTTGCAGCATCAGCCATCGTTAGCTTCGGCGGCACCGCTAGCCTTCGTTAACGGTAGGTGTCAGCGGTAAACCGCCAATTGACATCCTCTTGGAGCCAGGCTCCAGTCAGCGGCAGTTTTCTTCCGCTAACCACCACCGCCGGCAACCGTCGCCGAAACCAGCAGCGGTAGCCATCCCCGCTAACTTCAACGGCTCCGCTAACCACAATCAGCGAAAGGTTTCTTCCGCTAATCTTCACCAGCGGATTGCGACACCGCCAAGTTGCAGCACCGCCAATCTCCAGCGGGAACTCATCCAACCACCGCTGAACAAAACCCAGCCAACCGCTAGGCACCCCTCTGCCACCGGCAAGCAACAGCAAGCATAATGAGCTCCAACACCCAACATTTGATCAAAGCAACCTTCTTTGGAGCTCCGCCGAACTCTACGTCTGCTGTCCCCGCTGATCTTTGGGTCTCCGCTAACCTCACATGTCGAGCCTCCTCTGAGCACGAAGCCTCCGCTGAACTCTAAGCCTCCGCTAGCTGTCATTTGTCATCAATAAACTCTACCAAGAGCACCGCTGGACAGAGGCTCCGCCGGCCAAGAACTCCGCCGCCCATGATCCCCTGATGTCCCAAAGCTCCGCTCCGCTGGTCACAGTCCGCCGGTCGACCACCACTGCATCCTCATCCGCTGAGCACCAGGTCACTGCTGGGCTTCCCTGCAAGCGACAGTCTTTGAGTAGCCTCCTCTGGATACGCCGTCCTGGTTCAGCGCTCAGAATCACGACACAACTTTAACGCATGCTCATGGCACAACGTCAGCGATTCCTCATCAGTCAAATAAGCTAAGTCGCTTGGTCTATCTAGTGTTTATTACTGATGCAACTTCTTATTGGTGCTCACTTATTTGTGAGGATAAGCATGGCTCTTAATTTTGACACCTATCAAAACGCATGACACACCTAAGATTTGGTCTGCCTAAGCACATGACACGTACATACTTATATCGCTATTCGATGCATGCTCTTCATGCATGATTTGCTGTACAAATGGATTATTCCAGGACATGTTGATAAGTGCATGCTGTATAATCATATTCACTGGACACGAACATTCAAGGGGCATATGCTTATAAGTTTTTGACAACTTTATGCATGTCGTTAGCAATTATTGCCATGCCTATACATGCACTCATAAGTCATAATAGGCACTTGATAGAGCAACAGTTGCATTTATGGAGTTAACAGTTCCCATTAGGTAGCTTGCTGGGGAGTTGATAAACAATGGTTTGCTAGTCTCTCATGCTCATGCCATCACTATGATCAATTTCCTTTAAATTAAGGCAACAAAAGTTCATGCTTCTTACCTATTATTTTATGGGCAGGGTCCTATATGCATGTATATACATGTTGCTGCATACGTATATCAAAATGACTATCTCACCTAGTGCATTTCCATATAAGTTATACCGCCATGGATCTTTTCCATCGGTGCACGTAATGGGGTTTGTTCCCCACAAATTTGACATTCAAAATGGGCGTATATGCATGTTATTTGTCATCAAATACTACACTTGTCGATACACTTTGTTTAAAATTTTATCAAAGTACATATGCAAATTATTTATATTGATTTTACAAATCTACATATTAATCATCTATTTTGTTTCAAGGAAATTCAACTATTTCTATCGAGCATTCAACCTCAACTACGAGTTGACGGACATTATTGGCGTACTTTATCCGCCACAAGCAATGGACCGCCATGCTCGGCCAACTCCGCCAGCCTCCAAATCGGCATAAGATAAGTCACTATCTTATCTTTTCTGCTCTTGCGATTAGAGCTATTGCCATGTCTATACATGTCTCCATGACCATTAAGCATGCCTACAAAATGTTATTGGCAACTTTCCTACAAGTACATGCTACACACATACATGCTTAAATTCACTTTCATGTGACATTCATCTAGAACCTTGTGACACTTATAGCTCAATTAAACATGCTCGGATAAACGCTTGCGAAACGGTTACGACACGCTTGCGAAACGGTTACGACTCGCTTGGGTATCAAAGCATGGCCACGACTCGCTTGGGCAACGCCCAGCACGCTCGGGCAACGCCCAGCACGTTCATACAGCTCCTACACCCAACTTGCTCGAACACCTAACTCGCTCCACTTATCCAACATGCTTTAGTTACACTCTCGGTTCACAATGCTTCATACATATGGTCTAGCCTCCAGGCACCACACTTTTTCACGTTTTCTTACATATGGTCTAGCCTCCGGGCTCCACGAGTATATGGTCTATGACGTACCGCCATACGACAGGGCGACGCCCCATTAACTCATGCACTTCATACATTAGTGCACCTCCGATGTAACTACATATACGAATTTTTGTCTTTTGTGATACAGGTTAGCGAGTCCCTTCTTGCTTGTGGAGCTCGGGGACTTGTAGGGGCCGTGCACCTCTCAGATATTACTTATGCTTGATGACTTCATGGTTTGAACTCCCCAACCAAGAAGCTACTCTTACTCGGGGACTTCGGGGACTTGTTTATACCTACATTAGCAAGCTAGTTCTCTACATACCAAGCATAAGTAACACCCACTTTAGGAAAGACATGGCAAGGCCCAACCGCGACATCCATCTTGTAGCCCTATGTTCAAGCTATGCAACGGTATCCGGAAGAGGCAAATCTGTCGCCGGGAAGCCACGTTCCCGCCCTTGCCAAGATGCCTCCACAACATGGCTTTCTACATGCTTCTTGGACTAGCTAGAATTGTATGGTTGCTTGTCCCACATCGATAAACACCATCCCATTACATCTTTTGTAATCCCCTTGGGCCGTAAGGCTCAACACACTAGTGTAACATTCAAGTGGACGTAGTTTCCCGCTAAGGCGGGAGATGAACTACTATACATCTCGTGTCACCAGGGCCGGCCCTGAGGGCTGCCGCCTCAGGCCACCAGCTCTCGGGGGCCTCCAGAATTTGGATTTTCTGTATATAAGCTAAAGATAATATATATATTACTATTTGCTATAAAAAGCACAAAGCCGGGCGTTGCTCCAGCGGAAG
>LYNE01000126.1:23710-63304 GCA_001662545.1 Rosa x damascena | reverse complement strand
AAAAAAGAAGAAGAAGCAGGAATAGAAGATAACACTATGCCAAAAACCTTATCAGACGACGGGAGAAAACTGTTGTGTGATTTGGAGTGCCATCATTGTAGACTGAGTCGTTGTTTGTTGAAAACTCAGACAACAGCGGAACACAGTTGTCGGAGAAACACATAGGTGACGAGTATGTGTTATGAGTGTTGTGTGTTAGCTTGGCAGATGCCAGGTGCAGCTGCGCAGTAGTTGAGGCGCTGCCTTTAGACAACAGTGCTTGTTTTCAAGTTGTTGTATGTTAAGCTCATCAGACAACATACTTTTATTTTTTGTTTTGTCTGATTGATCTTCAAACTTTAGTTCTTGGACTATGTCTATTGTATTATTTACTTTTGGGATAACTGCGTTCAATTGCTTCTGTTGTGTGAATATAAATTAGAAGACACTGATTTGTTATAAACAGATGTGTAATATGAATAATAGCAGTGCGTGGCTGTTCCATTTTTAGCCGTTCAAACAATGTTGAGTCGTCATTATATCTATTATGTTGTCTGATCATTCTGAATTAAATTGTCCATTAAATTGGTTCATTTACCAAATAAACAGTAGTTCATCAAATGTAAACATTGCAAACCATCAAATGAGCGATATAACCAATACTTTAAACTTCAAAAGCAAAAGGGGTGCATTTCCCAATCATCCAAGCTAACATTTAAACCAGAAAAGCATTCTAGTGCATGCCCATCTACTTGGGACATCAAAAACTAATACATATTTATATCATTCCAAAACATGGCACATACATGGTGCATGAAAATGTACCATCTACTTGGGTCTCTTTGGGTTTTGTGGTTCTTCTTCTTCATAATCTCCAAATGTTGCAGTAAAGAAGCTTGCTTTCTGAAAATGGAGGGCTTGAGTTGTTAAGAACTTGAGCTTTGAGGCGGTTTTGCTCATTTGGGGAAGTGTTTCATACTTTGCCACCACATATGAAAAAACAAGAACAAAAAAAATAATGTAGATAGAAAAAATAAAAATTGTAAAGCACCAGAGTCTCAAATGTAATAGAAAAGCAAAAACAAAAATTGAAACGAAAAAAAAAAAGTTAGACATTTTGCTCGAAAAATAGCATACCTTGCCACCATAGTCCCCATTATGTGAATTACTAGCAAGGGTCCCCACACTACACCGCGAGATTTGTTGCTGCTAACAATTTGTAATCAAGAAAAACATAACTGAAAAGGACTTGATTTTGTTTGTCTATCATTAGGAATAATTACCTAGGGAGATAGTGAGTTAGGACTACCAGTGGAACTATACTTAACCTATGTCATTAGGAATTATCTAGACTTGGTTTTAGGATTTGGCAAATCTAGAACTAAGGAGTGGTCTCTGTTAGATGAATAATTGTAGCTTGTTATTGGCAGACAAAGCCTCAGTGTAATTACATCTATCTCTTCCAAACCCTTATTCTTCTTTCTTCTATTTCTGCCTGTTGTCTCCCTCTTTTCTACCTGTAATTCTCTCCTTATGTACCTCTTATTATGTCTGCCTGTCTGATATCCCTGTTTTATATATCAATTTCTTCTTTCTCTTTATTTTCATATCTCTTTGTTCTTTCTATATTCTCTTCTAAATTTCTTTCTGAATCTCTAAAAGTTTTAGGTGGTGCTAAATTAAATATATGTACAGAGACCAGGAAAAGAATAACTATATACAGGATCAACACCAGCTATAATAGATTTAAAAAAAAAGTAGTGTGGTCTTAAAGTTTTCATTACTCCATGAAAGAAGATGAGGTGGGGGGCTAGAGAAGGAATGAAATGCAAGTAGAAAGAAAGATCAATGGCTGGCTTTAACTCACATGATACAGAAGTAAGGATACAATATGACATGAATTGCAAACTCAAAGGTTTTCATAACATTCTTTTTATGCTTGAACCCTAGTAACCATGTGTTTGAACCTATATTTTGCAAGGTCCACGTGGCAGATAGGTGGGCCTAACCCATAAGGCTTAATGAATGACTACGGCTAATTAGCCGCGACACATTAAAGAGTTACAAAGTTGATTCACAAATTTACGGCAGAAAATAACATGTTTAGAGAACCGTTACTAAATCTTAAGAGATCAAATGACCTACAAGGCGTAATGAATGACCGCGGCTGATTAGCCGCAGCACATCAAAGAGCTTGATTGTTAGTTTCATGGCAAGAGGAAATGTTACCAAAGCTTGGATTTAACTTGAATGAGCATTAAGGGGTTTTATTGCCAATCATCAGCTACAAGACCTAATTAATTGTTCATGAAAGCATCGATCATTATAACGTCAAAAATATCAGAAACGTGAATACTGTTTTATTTGTAATAAATGCGGTCTTAGCTGTAAAGCTGAGATTGCTTCTTTTCCTTCATTCAATAGGTTAGCTTCATTATAAAAAGGACGATATGATTCATTGTTAGAGGTTCTCGACCAAACGCTTTACTCTATTACTCAAATTTTATCTCAATACATTTCAATATTTCAGCAACACTTATCAATCTTTACGTGTTTATCTTATCTCTCTCTTTACCAGTATTTATCTTTCCTGCACTTTACATTGTTGTTATTTACATTCATGCAATTTATCTTTTCGTTGTTTACTTTGTCTGCGCTTTATTTCCCACAGTTTACATTCTTGTTCTTTATCTTCCTGTATTTTATTTGCCGCACTTTTACGTTCTTGCACTTTCTTTACCTACACTTTCGTTGATGTTATTTATTTGGTGTTGTTTACTTTACGTCATTTACCTCATACAAAATCACAAAAAGAATCATCATCACTTCACTTTCACCGCAGTCACCGAGTTACATAGCACGAAGACTACTGCTAGGTAAGGCCGATCCGTGCTAAAATCCTTGCATTCAAGATAGAGAGAATCCCACTGCCGAGATCGATCCTTCCTCGGCCCATAATCAGTTGATCAGAAGTTAGGTTAGTGTAAGATCTACAAACAAAACAAGACTTCGCTTGGCCTTCGGGTCGGGAGTTGGCACGCCCACGCGCACGTTACCACTCCAGAAGGACATGTGTAAGCCAAAGAAGCCCTCGGCCCAGTGACACGTGGCCGAGATTTTTGAGTGAACATCTTTTGGACGCCCAGTGGGATAATATTCACCGAATATTATCAGATCCCTATGCCAAATCTCGAAGGAATCGTTGTTACAGGTGTAGGTAACATGGCCATACCTTTTCTTCTTGTCCGAATACAATAGTCATATCAAGAGATCCTGTGGTATCAATGTCAACTCTTCCAATGACATCAACGTCAACTTCAAATGGGGTCTCTGTTGGTATATATACCGCCTAGGCACAAATATTGGAAGCACAAGGCTCGCTAGCTACTTAAAATGATGCCGATAACGCCCAGACATGATGCCGATACCATACACTAGTGGTATCGGGTGGACCACAGCTAGTTCCACATTGGAAATAAAGAGGTGACAAGCCCATCTCCACACTATAAATATATGTCTCTCCACTCATTCAAGGTAAGCCACCACTCTCTATTTACTCCTACCTAATCTACATTTTTATATGTATCTGACTTAGGCATTGGAGGGTCGAAGGCCGGTTAGCCTGGTCTTCCCTCTGACCTATGTTCATGGTTGATAGGTATCGGATCTCGGAGGTGGAAGCTCTCATGACAACCCCGTTTCTACCACTGAAACATTTGGCGCTAGAAGGAGGGTTCGAACCTCCGGTGGTATCATTTGACAAATAGAGTCATGGCACATCCTATAACATTAGTTGTAACGACTGTTATGGTAGTATCAGCCTCTACTATGGTCGGTCATCCCTTTTTTAATCAACAGTCACATGAGGTCCATCTTTCAGGGATATCAAGCAGAGATAATTGTACAATCGCGGCTAGTACGCAGCCGTATAACCTTGTATCTTATCCATGGGGGCTCCCGCCAGGATAAACCCTTCCTTACTAGTCTGTAAGTATGCCAACCACTACAGTTAGTACTGGATCATTCCCTTAGGGGTTTTCACAAGTGCCACCAATGGAACATGAACACAGGTGTCGCAGAGTAGTCAGAATAAAGGCAATAGAAATTGGTCTTTTGAGCAAGGTCAAAGCAGCCAAACACAACAAATACCTCCTCTAACTAGATAGTCTGCACCAATGTCGATAAGACCAGCCGCGACTATTCATCCTCTCAGTCAACAACAGTCTTTCTTAGAGCCGCGACAACAGTTAGTTCAACAGGTGTCAACTCAACAAGCTTTTCCTAGTGGACACTGAAGGCAAAATACAGGCAACCAAACTAATGTATACCAGATTCCACGGCCTCAGAACTACCTAGCTCACCAAGGTAATGTTGCACGTCATGTTTAACCTCTTAATCATCACATATATGCCCAACAACAGACTACTGGTCCGCAGCCATGGCTGTCCCAAGCGGCAAATCAAGGATATGGATAACAAATACCCCTACATCACAATCCACCACATCACGCAAAGCATGGAATACGATGGCAGCCTATCCAAAACCAACAACAACCAATGCAGCCATAGCATGGCGATCATAATAGACATGTTCTCTTTAATGAAGTTCAGAATCTGGTGGAAGGCATGGTAGGTGATCTGCACCAGCAGGTAGATAGACCTATTTATATAAAACCGTATCCACCTTATATCGACCAAGTTCCCTTACCGCATCGATACTGTGTTCCCGCTTTCTATTTGTTTTCTGGAGATGCTTATCAATCCACGGTTGAACACATCGGGCGGTTTATTTCACAATGTGGTGAGGTGAACAGCGAAGAGAACCGCATGTAGTTGTTCGTCAATTCTCTTACCGGTCCAACCTCTTCGGGGTTTGTGAACCTCCCACCCAATTCTATCCAAAATTGGAAGGATCTGGAGCGAGCATTTCATGATAGATTCCACAAGGCAGAGCAGAACATACAGGTAGCTGAGTTGGCTAAATCATTTTAGACGACTAATGAGACCGCTCCAGAGTATATAGGGAAATTTAAACTCCTAAGAGCTAGATACAAAGCACAGTTACTAGAATATGGGTTTGTAGAGATGGCATTGGCGGGACTTAGCTTCGAGTTCGGGAAAAAGTTTGAAGGTCTGACGTTTAGAGATCTTTACGAACTTGAATCCAGAGTCATAAGATATGATGCAATTTTTAGAGAAGAAATGTAGAAAAGACTTGCTTCAAAAGGCACATACTACACTAGTCAGGTCGTAGGTGTGGCCCATATTGAGGAGTAGAGTAGCGACAAAGATATGGCTGAAATTAATTCGGCTAAGCTTACTGTGAAAAGGCCTTTTATATGCAAGGCTTTAGAGAAAACGAAGTCAGTTGCACGTTCACTATACGACACCTATAAACCTCCACCACGCACGTATTCGTTTGACATTCGCAATGCTGATTTGATCTTTGATCAACTTTTAGCCGCGAAGTTAATTAAATTATCTGCTGGACATGTTTTGCCATCTGTTGAACAAATGGAAGGCAGAATGTTTTGTAAGTTTCATAATTCCTGGAAACATTCGACTAATAATTGTGTTATCTTTCATGATGTTGTGCAGGAATTGATCAATCAAGGAAAGCTCAAGTTCCCTGCCAAGTCAAGTTCTACAATAAGGATGGATAACGACCCTTTCCCAGCTACCAAAGTGAATATGATCAGTACCATGGCAGCCTACATGAGTGCAAAGCAGAAGGACCTTTCTATGGCTGAAGGAGTGATGGTGTGTTCCATCAATCTTTCTCCTTCTAAGTTAACAATTGCTCAAGTCCCTACGGCAGCAGTTCTATGCGGAAGGTGCCAGAAGGAGGTTGGTCTTGATAAAATTCTGCAACTAAAGACTCATAACAATGATAGAGTCGAGGAGAAGGGTAAGCTGCTTAATCAAGGTGTTTCTCAAAGGTCTCAGTCACAAGTACAATTCAATCAGAGAATATCTTTTGCCGCAGAACCAAGTTATTATAGAAAACATGGAGAAGAACACTCCAAGAGAGAGAGACCAATAGCCGCAAAGCTTAAGCCAAAGCCCATCCGTAGAAAGCATTGTTATGATAACCCTCCTTGTGGAAATGGAATAAGGGATGTTTTTCTAATAGATTTGGGTCAAACTAATCGAGGAAATATGAGATCTCAACTAGAATACGGTCGAACCAATCGCACTGGTTGGGTTGGTAGGAATACCACTCAAAGTAACAGAGGCGATAGAGAATATGGTGAAAGAAGGTTATAAACATACAAACCTCCAATTACTTATGATAGTAGATGGTATTGCAAGATCTCTAGAGATCATTGCATTGCACTTTTGTCTAAAACTCAAAAACGTCAACAGCAACGGGAACTTGCCTTGGCCAGAAGATTGATGGAGGGACAGGATCAAGAGATACAAAAGAAGCTTGAGGAGTGAAGGACTGTGGTTGAACAATTGAATGACCGCAGCTAGTGAAGAGCCGCGGTTGGAGAAGGTTGCGGTTGAATGGCCGCAATTGGCAAAGGGCCACAATTAAATGGCCATAGCAAGCGAAGGACCACGGCTAGCGAATAACAGCAGATGTATGGCCATAACATAACAAAAGACTGTGTTTGAATTGAACCATGGTTAAATGGCCATGGAGTAATGAGCTTACAAATATGTCAAATATTGAGAGATGTCAGCAAGATTAGGCAAGAAGCGTATAGAGTGTACCTTGCTAATTAAGCTTGTAATATTATCCTTTAGTCCCTTCACTACTCGGCATCTATGCCGAAGCTCAAGGGACTGAGGCGGGTTCTGTTTGAATCCAAATTTGGCAAGCCCTACAAGGAAGACAGGTGGGTAGAGCCCACAATGAATTTAGCATAGAACCGCGGTTGAAAGGTTGAATAGCCGCAACATAACGAAGAACCACGGTGAGTGACCGCGACATAATGAATGTCAGCAACGCTTATAATAGAGCATGTTCCTTGCCAACTAAATTTTTTAAAACTAGTCTTTTGGTCCCTTAACCATTCGGCGTCTATACCAAAGCTCAAGGGACTTAGGGGGGCTATGTTTGAACCTAAATTTGGCAATGCCCACATGGCTGGCACACATATGGGTAGGGCCCGCAAGAAATTTGGCTTAAGACCGCAGTTGAATGGTTGAATAGCCATGGCATGATGAATGTCAGCAATGCTAATAATAGAGGGTGCATGTGCCTTGACAAGAGAATTTTCTAGAAATAATCTTTTAGTCCCTTAACCATTCGGCATCTATGCAGAAGCTCAAGGGACTAGGGGGCTCTATTTGAACCTATATTTGTCAAGGCCCACGTGGCAGATAGGTGGGCCAGACCCACAAGGCTTAATGAATGACTGCGGCTAATGCAGCACATTAAAGAGTTCCAAAGTTGATTCTCAAATTTATGGCAGAAAATAACATGTTCAGAGAACCGTTACTAAATCTGAAGAGATCAAATGACCTACAAGGCATAATGAATGACTGCGGTTGATTAGCCGCGACACATCAAGAAGCTTGATTATCAGTTTCATGGCAAGAGGAAACGTTACCAAAGCTTGGATTTAACTTGAATGAGCATTAAGGGGTTTTATTGCCAATCATCAGTTACAAGACCTGATTAATTGTTCATAAAAGCATTGATCATTATAACGTCAAAAATATCAGAAACGTGAATACTGTTTTATTTGTAATCAATGCGGTCTTAGCTGTAAAGGTTGACATTGCTTCTTTTCCTTCATTTAGTAGTTTAACTTCACTATAAAAAGGACCATAGGATTCATTGTTAGAGGTCATCCGCCAAACGTACGCTCCACGAGATTACTCAAATTTTATCTCAATACATTTCAATATTTCAGCAACACTTATCAATCTTTACATGTTTATCTTATAGCTCTCTTTACAGGTATTTATCTTTCCTGCACTTTACATTGTTGTTCTTTACATTCATGCAATTTATCTTTTTGTTGTTTACTTTGTTTGCGCTTTATTTCCTACAGTTTACATTATTGTTCTTTATCTTCCTGCATTTTATTTTCCATACTTTACATTTATGCACTTTCTTTACCTACACTTTCGTTTATGTTATTTATTTGGTGTTGTTTACTTTACGTCATTTACCTTATACAAAATCACAAAAAGAATCATCATCACTTCACTTTCACCTCAATCACAAAGTTACACAGCATGAAGACTACTGCTAGGAAAGGTCAATCCGTGCTGAAGTCCTTACATTCAAGGCAGAGAGAACCTCGCTGTCGAGATCGATCCTTCCTCGGTCCACAATTAGTTGATCAGAAGTTAGGTTAGAGCAAGATCTACAAATAGAACAAAACCTGTCAGGTCAGCACAAGATCAACAAACAGAACAAAACCTCGTTTGGACTCTCGGCCGCGAGTTAGCACGCCCGCTCACACGTCACCACTCTAGAAGTACACATGTATGCCGAAGAAGCCGTCGGCCCAGTGACACGTAGCCGAGACGATTTTTGAGCAAACATAATGCAAAGAAAAACTACCCAATCAGTATATCATCAAAGATAACAGTCTATTAAAAAAATGTTAAACTTACCACCACTGACAGGATACAAATATTCCTGCAATCCACCGTTTGCCATGAAATCATACACCAATCGTCTATTACTATTATATTAGCAATACCCAAGCAACAAAACCAAATATGGAGAACGCAACCTACTTAGTAACTTCACCATATGGATACATCTTAGGAACCATATTGATATGGGATAGTCTACAGTACATTAATGTACCAATACATCAAGTAGACTAGGTTCAATACAGAGGTGGACTAGCTCAGTACATGGGTAGACATGTATGGAGTTAGTCTACCCATGTACCGAGCTAGTATACATCTGTATTAAACCTAGTCTACTTGATGTATCGGTACATTAATGTACTGAAGTTTTTTCCTAATCATATTTCTAAGAAAAATTATGTTTCTGGTGGCTTTCTCCAGATACCTCACACAGAATGCTATACCGTCTGGGGTACCGATCCAACTCCTAAATCCTGTATTAAGAACACAACGTTAGAGGGGTAAACCGTACCGGACGGTTTACACCTCTCCGATGCCTGAGTGAGAAACTAATAGATAGGTATCAAGTAAATAGTAGACAAATGAGTTATTACCCGTAAGAGGTGGTTGTGCTAATGTCTTTATACTCGAGCATGGGAAATGAGTCTCCCCTATCTTCGATGTGGGACACAGGTTGTTCTTCTGATGCCATATCAGCCCTCTTGTTGTGTAAATAGATGGGTTGTGTTGGCCTTGCCCCGGGGCCCTGGGTGCCCGGGGTGGCATCCCATATGAGCCCCATCATGGTGGGTCGTGAGCCCGGCCCATGGCATAGTGCTCGAGAGTACCGATGGGGCCCAGTCGATAGTGCCAAACTTAGTTGAGACTTCCCCAGTATGTACAAGTCCCCCAAGTTCTCGTTCAAGATGTTTCTTGGGTGGGGACTTATTATTATTTTGTCTCAAGGTTTGGCACTAGTGTGTGTATAGGGAGTCCCCCAAGTTCCCGTATAAGAGAAATCTTGAGCGGGTTATGCTGTAGGTAGGTAATCTACGCGCTGGGATAGGATGAGGATTGAGTCTAGTACCCAATGGGGTGGAGAGAGGACTTGGCTCTGATACCCGATGGGGTAGAGAATTTTGAGCCTCCGGTACCCAATGGGGTGGAGAGAGGACTTGGCTCTGATACCCGATGGGGTAGAGAGAGGACTCGGCTCTGATACCCGATGGGGTAAGCGGTGCATGTCAGCCACGTGGGGCAGACTGGGTTGTGCAATAAATGCCCGTCCTCTCATCTGCCAATCTCGAGAAATGGGGAGAGGCGTGGGACACGTGTAGCGATCCTGTGGTTGAGGGCTTTTCGGTTTCAACGGCCCTGATGCTTTGGAGATTGAATTTAAGAGGGAAACTGATAGTTTCCCTTCACCTTTGCGAAAAAGCTCAGAGAACGTTGAAGATTTGCAGCGGGGAAAAGGGAGAGCCAAAGGAGAAGTGTGTATGCTTGCGGAGTGATCGATCGATTGCTTGTTGAAGAAGAGGTTAGATCTCTCGCTTTGTTTGTATGATTTTGTCTGGTCTCTCGTTTCTGCTTCTGCCATGGATGTTTTCTGTTGTGGATTTGCCCTTCTGTGCTGTTTGCGTAAAGAAAGAACACGAACAATACCTAGTGTGGGTTTTGCTTGTTCTAGATTTTTGGGTTTGTTCCATTTTCTGGGTTTTGTTTTGAATTTCTGGGAATTTCTGGGTTTTGTTTGAAGTGGGGAGTAATCCGCGCTTCAAAATGGTCTTAGATCTGGTTAGGCTAACCCTTGTGCTTCTGATTCCAGATATAGTGAGTTTTGAGGTCCCTGGTGTCGTAGTTAGGATGGAATCAGAAACCAGGGGTGGGGATACGGGATCGTCGTACCAGTCCTCTGCCAGGCAAGCTGAAGTGGGTATCGATCGGTATTTAGCCCAAGTAGATCAATTAGCAGAGAATACCGAATCCTCGACTGGGGTGTTCTCGGAGAGCAGTGAGGAGTCCGACGAGGGTGAGAGCGAGGGTGGATCTGCGGAGGCTCCGGTAGTCACGGTGGCAATTCCTGAGGGCATACCGAAGCCTGGGTATACACTTGCGGACAGGACCGTACGCGACGAACCCGGGAGAAGTATGACGATGAAGGAGATCATCGCCATGCGACTGAAGTGGGGAATACCGGACGCGATGGAGCTTAGGCCTCTCAAGGATGGAGAGATGGTCGCGAATCCTGCCCCGGGGTGGGTGGCGCTACATGAGAACCAGTTCCACCAAGGGTTGTCGCTACCGCTATCCCGGTGCCTACAGTATCTGTTGCAGATGCTGAACCTGTCACCGGGGCAGCTGACCCCGAATGCCATTCGACAAATATACAGTATGATGGCCATGTGGGACTTGTGCCAACAAGGGTGGCCTTCCGTAAATGAATTCCGCGCGGTACACAGGGTCCTGTACTCAAGGAAGCTATCCTGTGCGGGTACGGTGACGTTTGCCGCTAGGGACTACGAACCATTAGTTACCGACATGCCTTCCTCGATGAGCAAAAGGTCGAGGAATAAAGTATTTTTAGCTGGGGGGGGGGTGGCAAATTAAAAATAAGAAGTGGCAACTGACCAGTACCTTCCAAGCTATCGGGGACCAGGCCTATACTTTATCCGAGGTAGAAAGAAAGAGGATAGCCCGGGTATATGCTGTTTCGTCAGAGAAAGAGAGGAGTTCTTATAGATTCATCCGGCAACTTTATAGGCTAGGGCTAGGATGGTTCCCTGATAAGGCTTACAAATTTTTATTTTTGTATGTCACTTGTCCTTTTTACCTTGACTAACCTTGGAACTGATTGCAGTGAAAGCGCCGAAGAGGAAACCCCGGAAAAGCGAAGAGGAGGATAGAATGGATGACGATCAGTTGATGGATATGTTGATGGGCCAGGGAGAAGACGCCCTTCACATTGATGTCGACCTAGGGTCGAAGGGTATGGGTCGGTCCATTGAAGAGACCCTGCTTGAGATCACTGATGCGGGATGCGGGGAACCTGATCCTGACGCTCCCGTGACCAAAGTCGTGCAGCCTTCTGCTGTTGACGTCATCACTATAGCTGACACCGGGATGGGAAAGGTACCGGTCGGTATGTCTATTTCTTCCCTCTCTACTGGGAGCGATGAGGCATTGCTTCCGGGTGAAAAGAAAAGATCACATAGGCACCGGCACCGAAGTGATAAGCAGGAGGTGACGTATACCGGCTGGGATGTTAAGGGATCCGGTGCGAAGAGGCAGAAGAAAGATCACCCGGGATCAGAGTCGTCGCCTTCGCTCAGCTTGTTGTCTCCTGCCATTCCTGTAATCCCCAAGAAGCCTATCAAGCAGCTGTTGAGTGAGTACGGGGTTGCTGATGAAAAGTTCGTTCGGTCCATGCTTAGTGACCTGAAGGACATTGACCTCGACCGGGTGCTGGCCAAGGATAATACACCCAAAGAAAATCGCCGTCTCGCCCGGGAATCCATGATGCGGGTGCGGTTTTGCTTTACCCTTGCAACCGATTATTATTGTATATATATTTTAATCGGTGTGCTTGCAGGCACTCTTTAATGTGTACGCGATTGATGCCAGCGAGGAAGATACTCATCTGAAGGAGGAGGTTAGTAATCTCTCCGGGCAGGTGAAGTATCTGCATGGCGAGAAGGCCAAGCTGGAGAAGGAGTGGGACTCAATGATTGTTGAGATGGACGCGGCTAAGCAGCGAATCGCGGAGCTCGAGGGTGAAGTCTCTGAGGCGCGGGAAGAAGTAAAAAGTGCCCGGGACTCTGAGAAAAAAGCTGCAGAGTCTGCCACGTCATGGAAGGAGAAGGCAGACTACCTGGAGGATCGCCTTCCCGTGGAGGAGTACAAGTCCTCTCAAGAGCTCATTGCTATGCTAACTGCTGCTCAAGATAAGGCTGTCATCATGAAGTTCAAGGAGTGGGTGGCGGCCGGGTACTTGAATGAAGCCAAATTCAGGCGGGGTCTTCTTGAGAAAAGGAAGAAAGATCAGGAGGCGGTGGTCAAGTCTGGTGCCGGTGGGTCCCAGAGTACCGGTGGCGAGCAGTAGTTAAAAAAATTGTGTAGAAATTATCCATTTTGAACAATTGTCTAATTCATGTGCCTGGTAGTCCAGGCTTTTTGTGAATGGAAATTTTTTGAATTTGAATGGGAATTGGAAATGAATTAAAATTTCTAGGATTTCGTGCCGTAAGCATTTGCTTGCATCAATTATTACTGGAATAGAGTAACTGACAATAGCTATGTCCGGGAATGTCCAGGGTAGGTAAAAAAAATGCTAGAAATGGTCTGAATAATTCATTTTTCCATTCAAATACCACATGGTGGTTAAATACAGAATGAGTACCCGATGGGTAGCTTGCCATAACTGTATGGTCAAAAACCAAAAGCGAGGACAAGATGCTCCCGGAGCTACTTGTAATAGTACCGCAGGCGCTGGGTATTCCATGGATGCCTGGAAACGACCCCGTTCATGTCCCGGATGAAAAAGGTTGCGGGCCCTACCTCTTCAATGATCTCGTAAGGACCTGTCCAGGATGGATCCAGTCCCCGGGGCTCTGGGTAGACTTGCTTCCTGACCCAATCCCCCAACATCAGTGTCTGAAATTGTACCTTGGCATCATAATAACGAGCTATCCTCTGCTTGTTTGCCAAGTTATGCATGTGTGCCACATCCCTTCGTTCCTCGAGTAAATCAGCATCGAGGTGTAGGCCCTCTGAGTTGGTACTTGCATCGAAGTATTCGATCCGGGGACTCTGGATTTGTGTTTCAATAGGGAGTACTGCTTTTGATCCGAAAGCCATGCAGAAAGGGGTCTCTCCGGTGGCCTCCGTTGCCGTGGTCCTGATAGCCCACAACACCTTCGGGAGTTTAGCAGCCCAAAGACCCTTGGCTTCGTCCAGCTTCTTTTTCAGTATCTTCTTGATTATCTTGTTGACAGCTTCGACCTGACCATTGGTCTGGGGGTGAGCCGGGGAAGCATAGAGGATCTTGGTGCCCAGGTTCTGTGTGTAAGCCCTCAACTCATCATTGTCAAACTGGGTACCATTGTCCGTGACTATGGTGTTCGGGACCCCAAACCTGCAGTAGATGTTCTTCCATAGGAAGTTTTTGACCTTTTCCGTGGTGATGGCGACGAGAGGTTCTGCTTCTACCCACTTTGTTTGGTAGTCCACAGCGACAATGGCGTATTTGAACTGTCTCACCACTGTGGGAAGTTTACTAATTAAGTCCAAACCCCACTGACAGAACGGCCATGGTGCGAGGAGGATGGAGAGGGAAATGGGCGGTGCCCTTGGGATATTTGCATACATTTGGCACTTGTGGCAAGAACTGGATATTGTTTGGGCTAAAGCCGACATGGTTGGCCAGAAATATCCTGCCCTTAGGGTCTTATGTGCAAGAGATCGGGCTCCGGCATGGTTACCGCATACACCAGTGTGTATGTCCTTCATTATTTTGTGACCTTCCTCCGGTGTTACACACTTCAGATTGGGAAAGCAGTGGCCTCTTCTGTACAATTTGCCATTCATGATCGTGTATCGAGCTGATCTTAACTGTAGTCTTCTGGCCTCGACCTTATCGTCCGGTGCTAGGCCGTCGACCATGTATTTCAAAATTGGGTCCATCCATGAAGCTGTGTGATCCACAGCAAATATTTCTGACACCGTTTTAGAAGTGCTAGGTCTTTCGAGTATTTCGACCTTAGTGGCCCCATATGTAGGCCTTGGAGAAGTTGATGCAAGCTTAGCAAGGGCGTCTGCCTTGTCGTTTTCTGCCCTCGGTATTTGGGTAAAAATGTAGGAGGTAAATCTCTGAACTAGTGCCCGGGCTAAGGCCTGGTAAGAGGACATGTGGGGTTCCTTTGCCTCGAAGTTACCGCTGACCTAGTTTACGACTAATTGAGAATCACTGAAGATACTAAGGTGCTGCACCCCTAGTTCCCGGGTGATCTGCAGACCTGCTATGAGTTCCTCGTACTCTGAGGCATTGTTGGATGCCTTGAAGGCAAACTTGAGGGCGTACTCATAGACTTGATCGTCCGGGCTAATAAGCAATATACCAGCTCCACTGGTTTTCTTGTTGGACGCGCCATCAACGTATAATCGCCAAGTGCTTGGCGGAGGTGGATCTGGGGCTAGTGGTTCAGGTGATTCCAGGGGTGGGTTATGGGAGGGAATTGACTCGGAAATAAAATCTGCAGCTGCCTGGCCCTTAATAGCTGTCCGGGGCTGGTACTTGATATCGAACTCTCCCAGCTCGATGGCCCATTTAATTAACCTGCCCGATGTCTCTGGTTTCTGCAAAACCTGCCTCAATGGGTGATTAGTGAAAACGGTGATTGAGTGTGCTTGGAAGTAATGTCTAAGCTTCCGGGCTGATACCAGGAGGGCCAGTGCCACTTTTTCAACGTCCGGGTACCTGGATTCTGCACCCGTGTAACCCTTTCCAGTGTAGTACACTGGGTACTCGCAATCGAAGTCCTTCCTAATCAGAACTGAGCTCACAGCTGTTGAAGATGCCGCCAGATATATGTAAAGCATTTCTCCTGGAACAGGTTTGTAGAGTAGAGGTACCTCTGACAAGTATGCCTTCAAGCCAAGAAAAGCAGCCTCGTGCTCAGCTGTCCAGGCTATTACCTCGACTTGCTGGGTTTTTAGCAATTTGAAGAAAGGAGTACACTTGTTTGTCAGCCTGGAGATGAATCTTGACAGGGCGGCCATCTTGCCTGTAAGAGATTGGACCTCGTTCCGGTAGGTTGGGGATACCATGTCTAATATAGCCTGCACCTTCTCCGGATTGGCCTCAATTCCCCTGTGGCTAATGATGTATCCGAGAAACTTTCCTACCTCGACCCCGAAGATGCACTTCTGTGGGTTAAGTCGCATACCATTGCGCAATATGACGGTGAAGACGATTGATAAGTTGGTTACGTGATCCTCCGGAGTTAAACTTTTTACCAGCATATCGTCCACGTATACCTCCATAATAGTACCGATAACTTCCTCAAACATGGAGTTGACAAGTCGCTGATAGGTGGCACCTGCATTCTTTAACTCAAAAGGCATGACCTGGTAGCAATAGAGACCTTTGTCTGTGGTAAAGGCAATGTGCTCCTCGTCTGCCGGGTTCATTCAAATTTGGTTGTACCCATTGAACACATCCATGAAACTGAGTAACCAGTACCCAGCAGTGGAGTCGATTAATTAGTCAATTCGCGGGAACGGGAAGATATCCTTAGGGTACGCTCGGTTGAGGTTTGTGTAGTCCACACACATGCACCATGATCCCGGAGATTTCTTTGGTACCATGACCACGTTGGCTAACCACCGAGGGTATGTTACTTCCCTGACAAAGTTGATGGCCATCAACTTCTTAACTTCAACCTGGATAGCCCGGTACTTATCGTGTGTGAAAGCCCTTCATTTTTGTCTTACCGGTGCCGAGTAAGGAACAATACTAAGATTGTGCGTAGCTATCTCCATTAGTATACCGACCATGTCCTCATATGACCAGGCGAATGCAGATGTGTTAGAGCGGAGAAAAGAGATCAATCCTTCCCTGACAACCGGAGACAGCCTAGTACCAATCTTAACAGTCCTGTCCGGGAACTGCTCTAATAGCACCACCTCTTCAATGTCTTCTACGGCACCGGGCCGTTCCTCGTCGGTATCGGTATCACCTCTGGGATACTCGTACCTGTCCGTCAGAGGGTTAGTAGCTATGTGCAACATCTCAGACTTTCCCTTACCGCGAGATACAGTCAAAGAATAGCATTTCCTCGCAGCGGCCTGATCACCCCTGATCGTAGCAGTGCCGGCCGGGGTTGGCACTTTCATCATGAGCATGTGACCTGCAATGAAGGTTTTCAGACGCCAGAGTGCCGGTCGACCCAGGATAGCATTATAGGATGAGACGCAGTCCACTATGATGAACTCTGTTTTGATGGTTGAACAGTTCGAACTTTCGCCTACCGTGATCGATAGGTAATCTGATCTGAGTGGTTGGACGATATCTCCTGAAAAACTGATGAAGGGCTCATTATCTTGTGACAGCTTGGCTTTTCCTCTATTCAAAGCTTTGTATGCATTGCGAAATAATACGCTAACTGAGGCCCCGGTGTCCACGAGCACCCGGGACATCATATAATGGTCCATTTGGAGCGTGATTAGGAAGGGATCATCATGGGGCATCTTCAGATCGGCCTCCTCCTCCTGCAGGAATGTCACCGATGTCCATCCGGTGCCACCGCCTTGTTGCGGGGCCTTGTGGAAGTTGAAAACTTCCAGATGGCCGAAACTAGAATTTCGTTTCTTCCTCTGGGGAGGCAACTCTTTCGGGCCCCCACCGTGGATCATGAAGATCTGGTCGTACACTTCTATAGCTTCTATCTCCTTAGCAGGTAGGTATCGTTGAAGCTTGCCCCTCTGGATGAGGGACTCGATTGTATTTTTTAAAGCAACGCAAAGATTGATATTGTGTCCGGCATCCTCATGATAAGTGCAGAATTTTCCTATATCCTGCTGGGTTAGTTTACTCTTCGGGAACTTCCTTGGGGGTGGTCCCGGTATTTCATCCTTGTTTTCGTTCCAAATAGTCTCGTATGAAGCGTTGAGGATTGTGAACACCTCATACCGGGGTGGTGGTGGTGTCCGGGGGGCCTGCTGTACCCTTGGCTCCTGGTGAGGGTGAGTGGTCCCGGAACTGTTAGACCTGGACGAGGACTCTTTGCTTCTTTTGTTCGAGGTATGGGGTGACCTGTCATGACTATGGACCCACTCCCTCTTTCGTGGCTCATCCCTGACCGTCGAGGCCGGTGTGGAAAACCTTAGCTCTGGTCTAGGGGTGTCCCCGTACGTTTCGAATTCAGCCTGGGCGTGTCTGATGGCAGTGGCCATCAGCTCGTCGTAGTTAGCTGGAGGATTATGGTTGATCCCGTAGAGAAATTCTCCGCGTCTTAAGCCCCTCCTGAAAGCCAGCTCAGCCAGTTCCTTATTAAGGTCCCGGCACTTAGCGGTAGCCGCCTGTCATCGATTTACAAAAGACTTCAAAGTTTCATCTTCTCTCTGCTGGACCTTTAACAGGCCCTTTGGTGTGTGTATCCCATCAGTGCGTAAGATGAATCGAGCTACAAACTTGTCAGCTAACTCCTTAAAATTCCCTACAGAACCGACCGGCAGTTCGTAGAACCAACTCAAAGCCTCCCCTGACAAGGTCTCCTGGAACATATTACAACACACTTCATCCGTATATCCCTTGGCGCTTGTTTGCGATCGGAAAGCCTGTAGATGCTGGTAGGGGTCTCCAACTCCCGTATAGTCAATCTTCAGTGGTTTCGATGTATTCGCTCGAATGGCTCCTCTAACCTGTTGGGTGAAAGGACCCGGGCGGTCCTCGTAAGTGGTCATAGCTCTCCAGGTGTCTCTATTTTCTGTGGCCTGTACCCTTACCTGTAGGGCATGCAAAGAGTTGCTCATTTGCACAAGTAATGCCGTGTTTGCATCGGTTACCGGTGGGATATTGTGAACTGGCTGTGGTAACGGTGGTGGTGGCAGATGCCTCAAGTTTTCCGGGAATAAGTCTACCGGTATCTGGATCATCCATTGACCGCCCTCCATAGAAGGTGCTGGGGTGGTGTTGGGGTCTCCTGTTATCGGGGCGGCGTTCACGCCTTTTGCTAACTGGGATGCTCTAGTCAAGGCCTGGGTGAGTGCCTCGTTGTGCTGGTGCCTCCTATCCAGTGCTCGAGCCAGCGCTGTGTTTTCATCTTCCAAATCCTGCATTCTCTGTTGCACAAGGCGGTTTGTTTCCCTATCGGTACTCTGTTGTTCCCGATCGATCCTGGATTGTTCCCTCAAGGCTGCGATCTCAGCTCGCATAGACTCCAACTCCGATACCGGAGTCACTTGATCCGGGACTATCGGGTCCAAGGATCCGAGACCATGCATTTCTCCTGGAACACTGGGCGCCTCTGCTGACGAAGTTCCCGGAGAGAATATTAGTGCCCGGGCGACACTTCTACCCTCTCCTGCCACTTCTAGCTCATTCATGATTCACCCCTATCTTGCGCGCCAATGTTTCTGGTGGCTTTCTCCGGGTACCTCACACAGAATGCTATACCGTCTGGGGTACCGATCCAACTCCTGAATCCTGTATTAAGAACACAACGTTAGAGGGGTAAACCGTACCGGACTGTTTACACCTCTCCGATGCCTGAGTGAGAAACTAATAGATAGGTATCAAGTAAATAGTAGACAAAGGAGTTATTACCCGTAAAAGGTAGTTGTGCTAATGTCTTTATACTCAAGCATGGGAAAGGAGTCTCCCCTATCTTCGATGTGGGACACAGGTTGTTCTTCTGATGCCATATCAGCCCTCTTGTTGTGTAAATAGATGGGCTGTGCTGGCCTTGCCCCGGGCCCTGGGTGCCCGGGGTGGCATCCCATATGAGCCCCGTCATGGTGGGTCGTGAGCCCGGCCCATGGCATAGTGCCCGAGAGTACCGATGGGGCCCAGCCGATAGTGCCAAACTTAGTTGAGACTTCCCCAGTATGTACAAATTATAATTATGGAAAACAAAGCCATTCATTATTAGTTGCCCATGCATACCTTGGCCTTGTCAGGGAAGTTGACTTCTTCTCCATTAGAATTCGAAGAATTGGTTCTTCTGGGGATGTTAATGATCATCACTTTCCACATCATGTTATGGATTCTGTCGGAACCTTTACCATCCCTTTCTATATAAGCTGTGAGGTACAACTCTTCCTGATATGTATCACACAAATGGCTAGTTTTATAAGCCCATAAAAAAAAAATACATCAATTTTGTAACAAAACTAAGATCAACATAACAGAAGCTTAAGGAACGTGGGAAGATACTAACCCTTGTCCATGAGTATGGGTAGTAATAAGTACCTCTTTCATCCTATGTAAGGTTGAAATCCAAAGGACCTCTACAAAATATAAACTGAGAGAGTGAGAGTTATTTCTTTTTTCTTCCTAAGCAATTACAGTTACCAGTATGCGAATGTAGTCCGATAGTGAAAAAGACAGTACCATTTTGATAAATGAGGCCATTAAAACCAGAAACCAGGGTCTCCACTATACCAAAGCAACAAACGGTCTACTTTGGGATCTCCATCTAACTCAATGAAGTAGTAAAACATCTTTGATCCATTAAGAGTGGTATACCATCCAAATGTAAAGGTAATTATAGATGAGAGGATAAGTAATTAGATAAATGCAAGCAACCAAAGTACCCAAATCTTATGAATCCAAAGAAACCCATCTTACAAAATTACACATACCCAGTATAGAGGTTGAAAGGAAGTTCACCAAAGAAACCCGGAAGAGACTTGACCAGTGTGCCACAGTGAACTGCATTCGCTAAGAATATCAGTGGAAGATATAAACGCAAAGAAATCATGCCACCCAAGTTGCCTACAACCTCTTTGGCATCAACAATCTGCAACAACAGAAATGATAAGTATGCCACTCACAGATGAAAAAAATCATCAATCGAGCATCAATGCAAAGGACGTATAGCTCTGGGATGTAAAGGACGAATGCTCTGAAAACTCAGACAGAGTAAACCTTGAGCACTAACAACAACAACAAAGAAGGGTTATGTTAACATTAGAGATCCGAGGGGGTCTCTGGTTAGCTTTAGAGAGAGAGAGAGAGAGACAGACACACACACACACACACGAGAAGTATAGTGGTTCATCTCCGCCTTAGCGGGAGACTACGTCCACTTGAATATTGTACTATGTGTGTTTGGGATTACAAAGTGTGTAATGGAGTGATGTTTAAGTGGGAGGAGGCATTCCTTTTATAGGTGAAGGAAGCCATCTCCTTTACATTTTCTTAGATGTGGGATGTAGATTCTAGTCTAGAAAGCATGTTTGCGAAGGCAACTTGGTAAGGCTGGGAAGGTGGCTTCCCAACGACGTTTTGCCACTTTCGGATATCGTAGCGTAGCTTGAACATAGGGTTACGGAATGCATGTCTCGGTTGGGCCTCACCATGGTTTGTGGGTGTCCCAAAGAGGGTGTTACTTATGCTTAGTGATGTAGCAAATCCTCCATGCATAGTGGGAGGTACCTACAAGTTCCCAAAGTCCCCGAGTAAGAGGAGCTTCTTGGTTGGGGAGTTATAATCATGAAGTCATCAAGCATAAACAATGTCTGAGAGGCGCGTAGCCCCTACAAGTCTCCGAACTCCATAAGCAAGAAAGGACTCGTTTAACCTGCACAATGAGACAAAAAAAGCGCATATGTAGAATGCTTTGCTGTATTGGTTACCGCTCGTATTAATGGAATGCGAAAAGAATTCGATTTTTTGCAAGCGACAAATGGTAGAAGAATTCAATATTCCATTAATGTGTATGAACATGTAAAATATTGGTATTTGGATATGTGGATCTTATGACCATATAACACGCACAATAGATAATGGCAAGTGTAATAGGTGTCCAAAGAAAATTGTGGGAGTAGTCCCGGTGACATAGTATGAAGCGTTTGTGAACTTGGGGCTTAAGTAAAGCATGTTGGACATGATCGAGCAAGTTGGATGTAGTTTGAGCAAGTTGGGTGTAGTTGAGTGTGTAGGCGCTATGCGAGCATGCAGGGCATGGCCCAAGTGCAAGTCGTGGCCATACTCGATACCTAAGAGAGTCGCAACCCGTGCAAGTCGTTTATCCGGGCATGTTTAATTATGTCATAACTGTCACAAGCTTCTAGATGAATGTCACATGTTTATTTAATTGAATTGCAATTAAAATAGAAGCATGGCATATGTGTATAGCATGTACTTGTAGTAAAGTCGCTAATAACATTTTGTAGGCATGCGTAAGGGTCGTCGAGACATGTATAGCCATGGCAAAGACTCTAATTGCAAGAGCGTCAGAGATAAGATATATTGACTTATCTAATGCCGATTTGGAGGCTAGCAGAGTTGGCCGATCATGACGGTCCATTGCTTGTGGTGGATAAAGTACTCCGATAATGTCTATCAACTCGTAGTTGCGGTCGAATGCTTGATAGAAATAGTTGAATTTCCTTAAGCGAAAATAGATGATTAATATGTGGATTTGTAAAATCAATATAAATAATTCGCATATGTACTTTGATAAAATTGTAAGCAAAGTGTATAAGCAAATTAATAATTGATGACAAATAACTTGCATATATACATATCTATTTCGAATGTTGAATTTGCGGGAAATATACAAACTCTTACTATATGTGATGACAATTGAAACATGGCCGTGATGGCAGCATTTATATGTAAATGTATATGGCCCAAGCGACAAAAATTACTTTGATATACGCATGCAATAGGCTATATATATATATATATATATATATATATATATCTATGTGTGTGTGTGTGTAAGTTGGCGCCCACAAATGATATGGTCAGAAGCATGAGATTTTAATGGCATCTGGGCGGTGGGGGGGCACACACATATACCAAGAAGTTGACTAGGTACTTGAGTTTATATAATTCATGAAGGTATATACACAAGCACCACAAAGCAGCCCACAATTAAATTAATGTCCAATGGTCGTGGTGTACTAAACATATATGTGTGAGCTGTGTATGTAGCCATGTATGCCACGGTGAGCTGTACACATGCAAGTGCTTTGAGTTATATGTTAACAGCTTGCAGATGGCCACATGAGGCACGTGGTAGTTCTTATTTATAAATGAATAAGAAACCAGTAGAGGTCAACAAAGCTTATCTTTGAGTTGGACATTGCACGGACAGCTGAGAGTTGATCAATCAGTTAAATCTAGCACTTGGGTTGGCGTTGGCAGCACTCTTTCAGCTAAAGTTGTTGGTTGCCGCTGATGGAGCCTAGCAGAATAGATTTACTGCTGTCGGAAGTTAGTGGAAGAAGATGTGGCTGACTGTGCTTAGCGGAGCCGCTGACAGACGCTTTGCCTTGCCGTTGACTGACGCTTTGCCCTGCCGTTGACTGGAGCTTCGCCAACTGAAGCTCAGCGGTTTACTACCGCTGCCTGGGCGCTGGCGTGCTGGCAGTGGAGCTCACTAGTTGGAGTTGATGCTTGAGGAACATGGGTTCGGCGGAGACAGCAGCGACCTTGAGCTCGGCGGAGTTAAGTGGAGCTTGATTTGTTAGTGGTTTGCAGTAGCGAGGGTTGTCCGGCTGAGATAGTCCGATGGAGGGAGGCTAGCGGAGCCTTGCCCGGCGAAGCTGTGTCTGATGCCCTGCTTGGCCGAACTATGCCTGGCTGTGTGCTGGAGGAGCGCCATTGGTGGTGGTGTCCAGCGGAGCACTCGACGGAGCTGGGCGAAGCGGAGCCGTTGGCTAGGCCTCTGGAGCGGAGTACTCGACTGGGCTGGGCAGAGCGGAGGGGATGCCGAGCGGAGGTTTTGAAGCTCAATGAAGGCGCCTAGAGAAGGCTCGTCAACGGGAGCGGGGCGTTGCCCAGCGGTTGATTGCTAGCGGTACGTCCGCTAGCGGTGAACAGTGATGGTGTGAGCAGTAACCTCTGCTGGAGCTAGCAGTGGTGCTCGGTGGAACAAAGCTTGGTGCTTGGGTGCCCATAGAAGTTTTCTGGGTGTCCAGAGTAAGTTTGGGCCAATTTTTTTTATTTTTTATTTTGGTGTTGTTGGAGTTGACCTTTCTTTATCAGCATTGACCAGCTTGTTGGGCGTTGAGCAGAGTTTACCTTTCTTGAGTTGGATTTTTTTGAGCACTGAGCCCAAGTTGAACTTGATGCAAGAATTGTTCTACCGCTAGGATGGGTTGCGGCGGATGTAAGGCTTGATTTAGAATACAAGGCAAGGGAGGCCGAGTGCTTCTAGCGCCAATGTCAACGTTAGAGATCCAAGGGGGTCTCTAGTTAGCTTTAGAGAGAGAGAGAGTGACACACGAGAAGTATAGTGGTTCGTCTCCGCCTTAGCGGGAGACTACGTCCACTTGAATATTGTACTATGTGTGTTTGGGATTACAAAGTGTGTAATGGAGTGATGCTTAAGTGGGAGGAGGCATTCCTTTTATAGGTGAACAAAGCCATCTCCTTTACATTTTCTTAGATGTGGGATGTAGAAATCACTATTCTAGTCTAGAAAGTATGTTTGCGAAGGCAACTTGGCAAGGCCGGGAAGGTGGCTTCCCGGCGACGTATTTGCCACTTCCGAATACCATAGTACGCTACGGGATGCATGTCTTGGTTGGGCCTCACTATGGCTTATGGGTGTCCCAAAGAGGGTGTTACTTATGCTTGGTGATGTAGCAAATCCTCCATGCATAGTGGGAGGTATCTACAGGTTATAAACTTGAGCCAATTGAATGCTCTTGAGCACCAAACAAACAAAGATAATGAACTTCTTCACAAAACTTAAAACCCGAAGTGGATTTGTGTACCAAACAAACAAAGACAATGAACAAGAGCAATAAAATCTCGAATTTAACTTACCAATCGAATGGATTTGGGCACTAGTCCCTAAACCTGTGAAACCCCCTTTCCTTCTCCTTCAACTTGAACCTAACTGGATTGGTGATAACTCAATCCCCTTTTTAGCAAAACGAAAAACTCCCAAATCAAACCCAACTTGAACCCTAATTGAATATAACCCAACTTCATTAGTGAGAACCAAACCTCCAAATCAAACCTAACTCGAACCCTAATCGAGTAGAACCCTAATCCAAACTTGAAACACGGTAAGAAGATGGTCAGAAGAGGTCCAGGTTTTGCTTGAAGTGAAGAAAAGCTCGGGGTTGTTCTCTCAAACATGAAAAACTGCTATGGCAAGTGTGCCCTCAGTTATCTAAGGCATTAAGCATTAATTTTGTATTTATATTTTATTTTTTATTATTCAGACAACATATAGGTACATTTACGTTGTCTGAATAGCTACACAACTGAGGGAACAAAAGATTGAAATTTTCCGCCTATGCAATCAAAATGTCAGTTTTGGTGCTTAGGCTAGGCATTTCTCATTCACACAATAGAAATAGTTCATTTTGTTGTAGGAACTTGCAATCATGTTCCAGCATTTCACCAAAAAAATGGCCGTTTTGGGGGTAATGACTCTCATTTTGGGGTACATCTAATTTTCTTCCAAACTTGCACAAAAAAAAATAAAAAAAGTGTTGTGTTGTAGAGAATTGGAAAAATGTATTGTATTCATCTCACCATGAGGTTTATATAGGGTTACATCATGTATACAAAAGGCAATACATAATAGCTATACTAATCAATCGCACATTACAAGTATGTCAATCGCATACATTACGAGTCTGTCAAATGCATACATTAAGTAATACCTATTGCATGAATAGTCATTATCATACAACACTCCCCCTTGCATATTCCATGTCACTAGTGTTGCCTCTGCTATGCACTTCTAAGTTGCCTCGTCAAAAACCTTGCCAAGTAATAAAACCCTGTGGGAAAAAACAACCTTGGTCAAAGGAGAAAAAGAGCACAACGCTCGTGAATGTGGAGTAGTCGACATCCTTCAACACTCCTCCTTGTGCCACTCAAACACGGTGATGACGCTTTGATCGTTGCCTCACTGAAAACCTTGCCAGGTAACAAAAACCCTGTGGGACAAAAATAACCCTAGTTGAAGGGCAAAAAGAGCACAACACGTCCTTCACTCTTTGAGATCGAACATGTAGACATCATACCTCCCCCTGATGTCAAGGTCTCCCCCTGATTTCTACAATTATGGGAGTTCAGATAACTTCCTTAATCAGATGCTCTTTACATGTTTCTCGAAGGTGGATTTAGGTAACGACTTGGTAAACAAGTCCGCTACATTATCCTCTGAATGGATTTGATTCACTTCAATATTTAGAAGTGTTTGTTGTTGCTGATTGTAAAAGAACTTGGGCGATATGTGCTTGGTGTTGTCGCCCTTGATGGAACCTAACTTCATTTGCTCAATACAAGATGCATTATCTTCATAAATGCATGTAGGTTCATCTGTGGTAGACTTCAAACCACAAGTTCCTCGAATGTGTCTAACTACAGACCTTAGCCATATGCATTCTCGCACGACTTCATGTAGAGCGATAATCTCTGCATGATTTAAGGAAGTAGCAACAAGGGTCTGCTTTGTAGACCTCCAAGATATCGCAGTTCTTCCCATGGTAAAGACATAACCCGTTTGGGAGCGACCTTTGTGAGGGTCAGAGAGATACCCTGTATCAGCAAAACCCATCAAGACATCGTTGTCATTTTGATGGAAGGGAGGAGGAGCACGGAAGGTGGCGTTTTGCCTTGTGGAGTCCGATCCCACACTTCCGTTATTTCTTTTTTCTCTGTAGGGATAGAACAAGCCCATATCAATTGTACCTCTCAAGTATCAAAAGATTGTCTTTATGCCAATCCAATAGCGGCGTGTTGGCGCAGAACTGTGTCGAGCTAACAACTTCACTGCGAATGAGATGTCCAGTCTTGTGCATTGAGCTAAGTACAATAATGCGCCTATTGCACTTAGATAGGGCACTTCAGCCTCTAATAAGTCTTCGTCCTCATCCCTTGGACGAAATAGATCTTTTTCAGGCTCAAGACTACTACCGATTATGAGAGTACTCACAAGCTTTGCTTTATCTTCATTAAAGCGCCTTAATAATTTTTGAGTATATACTGATTGATGGATCATAATCCCATCACTACGGTGCTCGAGTTCTAGTCCGAGGCAAAACCGTGTTTTCCCAAGATCTTTCATCTCAATTTTGGATTTCAAGTACTTAGCAGTTTCCTTTAACTCATCTAGAGTTCCAATTAGGTTCATGTCATCGACATAAACTGCTACAATTGTAAATCTGGAACTTGTCCTCTTTATAAACACGCATGGGCATATTTCATTGTTAACATATCCCTTCCCAATCAAGTAGTCACTTAGACGGTTATACCACATCCGTCCGGATTGTTTCAATCCATATAGTCAGCGTCTCAATCTTATTGAAAACGCGCTCAGTGGTTTAGAGCCACTTGACTTGGGTAATTGAAGTCCATCTAGAACCTTCATATATATCTCTGAATCTAGATCCCCATAGAGATATGCTGTAACAACATCCATAAGCTGCAAGTCAAGTTTTTCGGAAACTACCGAACTGACAAGGTAGCGGAACGTTCCATTACGGGAGAATATGTCTCCTTGTAGTCGATTCCAGGGAGTTGTGAGAAACCTTGTGCCACAAGGCGGGCTTTGTATCTAACAACCTCATTTTTCTCATTACGCTTTCTAACAAGGGCCCATTTATGGCCAACAGGCTTTATACTTGGGGGTGTCAGCGTTATAGGCCCAAATATCTGTCTCTTTGTTAGTGAATCCAATTCAACCTGGATCGCATCTTTCCATTTAGGCCAGTCTGCTCTTCGTTGACATTCTTCAACAGAGCGGGGTTCGATATCATTGTGTTCTATAATTCTGAGCAATAGAATATGCAAACACATCATCAAGGATAATAGAATCTCGATTCAACGTCTCATGTACACTAGTATAATTTATGGAGATCTATCTATTCCCTGGAATTGGTTCTAACATTGGAGCGTCCCCCAATGATGTCTCTCGGACATAACCATAATCCGGAATATCTTCATGAGACGGGTTATTTATGTCGATGATTAATGGATCTTTCTGTGCCAAACTCACTTCCTTTCTCGGGCGAGAATCCATCGAACCTTTGGGCCTCCCACGTTTCCTTGCTGGGAGCCCGGCCTGAGCCACATTGCCATCACTATTAGTGGTAGTGGCGCCATGCCCAATACCCCTAGGGGTGGCGTCCATGATTTTTAGGGACATCAATCCTTGCAGGTACGTTTGCAGCAGATATATGTGATCTTGTCACTTTAGCGATATCAGAAAACGCATCAGGCACAGAGTCTGCTACGTTCTGAAGATCGAGAATTCTCCATACTTTAATTTCAGACTGTGCGGTTCGGGGATTAAGATGAGACAAAGTGGGGACAGACCACGACAATTCCTGTCGTTCCTGTTGAACATTATTATTCCTATCTCCCCCTAACGACGGGAAGATTGTCTCATCAAAGTGCCAATCCGCAAATCTAGCAGTAAATAGATCGCATGTCAAGGGTTCTAAGTAGCGGATAATGGTTGGAGAGTCATATCCAACATAAATGCCTAATCGTCTTTGAGAATCCATTTTGGTGTGCTGTGGCGGCGCAATTGGCACATAAACTGTACACCCAAATATGCATATATGTGAGACATTAGGCTCATATCTAGTAACCATCTGGGATGCAAAAAAAGGTTGAGTGGTAGTAGGCCTCAGACGAATGAGCACAGCTGCATGCAATATTGCATAGCCCCAAGCATAAACAGGGAGATTGGTGCGCATAACCAATGCTCTAGCGACTATTTGAAGTCTTTTAATGGCAGTTTTTGCGAGACCATTTTGGATGTGAACATGAGGAACAGGGTGTTCAACCTCAATCCCAATGGACATGCAATAGTCATCAAACATTTTTGATGTAAACTCTCCAGCATTGTCAAGACGAATTCACTTAATGGGATGATCAGGGTGGTGAGCCCTTAATTTAATGATTTGTGCTAGGAGTTTAGCAAATGCAGCATTTCTTGTGGACAATAGCATGACATGTGACCATCGTGTCGATGCATCAACCAACACCATAAAATATCTAAATGGTCCGCAAGTTGGTTGAATAGGTCCACAAACATCACCTTGGATTTTTTGTAAGAATAGAATATTTTCCTTAGTGTCCTTTGCATAGGATGGTCTCGATCCTAATTTTGCTAAAGAGCAGGCTTTGCAAAACGAAAGATGGGCTTTAGAAGCAACCAGAGAAGTATCTGGTTGAGCCAGGAAGTCACAATTGACTTTAGAAGTAGAAAAAGGAACCAAGGAGGTGTTGGTGGCATCAATACCACGTTTGGGCTGCAGGGGGTAGGCAGCGCCAGCCCTACCTTGGATCAAATTTTGGTTCTGACTTCTTTTCATTTTGAAAAATGGATGTCTGTGTGAAGTCTTTAATATACGGATGATCATATCATGACCTGGGTGTCCCAAACGGTCATGCCAAAGCCTATATGTGTCAGAATCCCATAAGTCATCTCTCATGACATGGTTAAATTCAATAATTTGAATAGTGGTTGCATACAACCCACTAGAGCGACACATAAGTTTCTCTGATACTCGTTTATGTCCGTAGTCATTAGAGGTGATGCAAAGGAACTCTTGTCCATTCTTACAATGTGTTTCCACATGAAAACCATTGGCTCTTATATCTTTAAAACTCAATAGGGTTCTTTCAGTCCTATGAGCATATAGAGCTTCGGTGACATTAATACTTGTGCCATTTGGCAACATAAATTGAGCTGGTCCTCGACCATGAATCAATTGTGATGGTCCAGCCATCGTAGTCACAGAAGATCGACTAGGTGTCATCCATAGAAATAGTTTCCTATGTCTCAATATGGTATGTGTGGTGCCACTATCAACAAGGCATTCCAACTCTCCAGGAAACATACTGAAAAATAATAAAGTTCAGAATTAAAACATGTCCATGACATCGAATAATAATACGATACTTTATTAATAAAGATAGCCAATGATTACATCAAAGGTCCCAAAAAGTCTAATCCAAAATAAAATCAAACTAAGACACATTGTAGTCACTCTATCCGTTTGGTAACTCCAATCAAATATGACCAGGAAAGTAGAGAGAGATGTTGGTGGAGCGAGGCTCTCTTAAGTACCATTAATCTCAATGACTTTCCTAGACATCATATTTCATTGGGTGCACCATATAAGAAAGAGTTTAATACAATTGTCATTTATTGACTAAGGCATATTGCCATTACAAAAATTCTTGGAAAATGAAAGGACTATTCTAATCAAAGTCTGCATCATCCTTGTGCACTTCATATGCAGCTTTGAAGTCCTCTATGGTAAGATTGACATCTCCAATATCTTCTTCTTCTTCTTCTGCAATGTACACTTCTTGCTCCCTCAGGTCCTTGTATGCCCTGTATCTTGAAGCTAGTTGCTCGCTTGCCTTGCATTGCTTGAACCAATGCTCACTTGATCTACATCGATGACACATGTCATTGTGGTTGCCTCCCTTTAATTGAGGTGCATGTTGTGGGCGTTCCCTAGGAGGATTGGCGCCACCACCACGACCCATGGCGCCACCACCACGACCAGGGATACCATGACCATCTCTCACCACGACCATCTCTCCCACGTGTGGCATTGCCACCAAGTGTATTGGCACCAAACCTGCGGTTTCCTTCCTTGTTAGGGCGGTTATATGGACTCATACGTCCCTCATATCCCTTATTCTTATAGTTCCTCTCCTTGCGTCCTCTTTTGGGTGCATTATAATTCGCCTCATGAACGCTCTTAGTTCCAATGAGCCTTGAATTATACTTCCTCACGAGTATGTTATCATGTTTCTCAGCTACAGATATGAGATTGATAAGCTGATGAAACCTCGTTATCCATCCAGCATTGACTTCAGTGTGGTATTGCTTTGATACCACAATGGCTGAAACGGGGAAGGTGGAGAGAGTTTTCTCAATTAGCTCTTGCTCTATGACAGGTTGTCCACAAAACCTCAACATGGAATGTAGGCGAAGAGCTTCTTAATTATATTCAGCAACAGACTTGAAATCAGCAAAGCGCAGATTGTTCCATTGAACCTTCAAGTCAGGGAGGAGGGAATCTTGGACAATGCCAAAGCGCTCTTCTAGCGCTACCTATAGCTCTCTTGCAACCTTGATCGACATATACTCCAATCTGAGTGTCTTGTCCATATGGCGTCGCATCAAGATAACTGCTTGAGCATGCTTTGTAGGTGTTCGCACGAACACATGATCCGGGTTAGGTGTCTGGATTATGGGTAATATTCCCTTTGAAGTGAGGTGGTTCTCAACATCTGTTACCCAACTGTGGTAATTCAAGCCTGTTGAGTTAAGCATGGGAAAGTCGAGTCTAGGTTCATTCGACATCCTGAAAATAAGAAGAGAAGATATATTAGTTTCGGAGCTAAACTTCCACAAAAACTAAAATAATAAGATTTCCAAGCTATGCTACCAAGAAAACAATTTCCAAGAATCTCTTTTGGATTAGACCAAACAATAATGTTTTAATATGGTCAAAATTTGATGCTTACGGACGCTCTTAGTCCGAGCATTATGAACACTCTTAGTTTGTTAAGCGTGAATCCCCACAGTTCCGCTTTATTAAATAATCGAACCCATGTTCGTATATTGAAAATCCTGCAGAAAATAAAGGAATTTAAAAGACAAGCATGAATTTTAATCTTTAAAACTTACTTGTTGAAATTTGGAGCATATTTGCTTCTAAATAGCTCCCACTTTGAATGGTGGACAGATCTCAAAACGACTCCAATATGGCTGAAATTTGGAAGTCAGATAGAAGAGGCAGAGACGAACAACTTTTATGAAGGAAGGATTTTGATCTGAGGTCCCAATCAAGACTTTTCGTGGCGTGCAAACAGACTAATCTGCACAGGAATGAGCGTGCTGCTGTGCTGCAGGGGCAGCAGGCGTGCGACTATGTTGCAGAGGCAGTAGGAGGCACACGGGTGCTCAAGGGCTGCAGGAGCAGCGTACGGTATGGTTAGCAAGGGCTAGGAGCTTGCGGCAGTTTTTGGTGAAAGAAATTTCAGGTGTTAGGGTTTTTTTTTCCTGGCTAGGGCTTGGGTTAGAATATCATGCTGATAATGTGTTGTAGAGAATTGGAAAAATGTATTGTATTCATCTCACCATGAGGTTTATATAGGGTTACATCATGTATACAAAAGGCAATACATAATAGCTATCCTAATCAATCGCACATTACAAGTATGTCAATCGCATACATTACGAGTCTGTCAATCGCATACATTAAGCAATACCTATTGCATGAATAGTCATTATCATTCACAACATGTTGTATGATATTTTGCAACTTACTCTCATACAACATATACAACTATATTGTTGTACAAGGTGAATCAATATTTTGGTCCAAATGTGAGCAAAGGTGGGAAGGAGATGTGCTGCCTAATTTTTTTCATTCAGACAACAGACAACAGACAAATCCTTATAAGTGTTGTACAATAATCTTGGACCAAATTTTTTTTTTCTAACGTCCTTATATAACTGAATCTCATTAAACCTGTTGTATGAAGCAGATCCAATCAACACATGATGGAAAAAAAATGTTGTGTAAAAAGTGTAGTCTGATAAGGTTTCTAGCATAGTGACAAATCTCTGACATCCTCATTAATTCTACCAGAACCATAACCATCTTCCTCATCAAATTTCGAAGCCTTCACCAACTTAGAACAATCTAACTCAAAAACAATAGGAGTCAACTGATACTTTGATGCCAACTCACAAGCGGCTCTACCTGCTAATGCTTCCACAATGTCGGGTGCGAGCGCATTAGTGACTTTAAAACACAATCCTCCCATGATGGTACCGGCCAGAAGAATCACGCATTATTACACCAATAACTCCACCGTCAGCAAATTTTTTTAAAAAAAAATTTATAATTAAATATGAGATTATGTGATATTAGTTCCTCGGAAGCAGATAATGTAGGGAACATCCACAATGAGTAAGTTAATTGAAGGCCCCATCCAAATTGGCCTTTAACCAACCAACTGGAGGGGGCACCCAAGGTTTGCGTTGTCTTCCAACACTCACACGGCTAGCCGTCTAGGTGAAACAGACCTCTAAATTGACATAAAACTACGAATCTGATAGAAAAGATGTGTTCGTGATATGAATTTACCAGTCCAAAGCCTTTGATTTCTCTCCTTCCAAGCCTAAAAACTTATTGATTAAATGAAAATTTTCATAAAATATGACCTAATTAGAAACTTTCTTCTATCAGTGAGCTGATTCTATCGATGAGAAATACACTACGAAATTCATCAGCTCTTTCACACTGAACAGATCATCTTCTATGAGGGCTTGTAGCCATGAAATTGAAGGCCCTTCCAAGTTCACATCAAGGCATCACATCTTCACTTTTGATTCATTATATTCAGAAAGGCTGTAGAAATAATAGTATTGAAGATCGGAGAGAACGGGAATCTGGGCTATAATTATATTAATTTGCATATATTTAACAAAATTTTCTCCTTTGATAGATGGCAATACAAATACAATACAATTAAGCAACAACCTTGACATTTCAGATGCAAATTATACACTAAAGTCAACATCATAACCATCTCTAACAATCGCTGACATTTTTAAGTTCATACCCTTACTATCCTAGAAAAACAATTCAAGGCTTATAGATTGCAGACGTAAATATACTCAAACTCTTACATGTATTTACACCTACATATATTTCACTTCTTGTAATCCGACTCCGTGTGACAAGAATTCTTCTACCTGATTTGGAAGTTGAGAGTTTTTATGCAGTAAGCATACATGAAAGCAAAGAAGAGTGTGAAGCCAACCAGAACTCCAGCCACTGGTCCCATGAAGTTTGGATCGTATCCAAAATGGTGTTCTACATACCATTTCACAGTCGGATCAGGTGTCATCCCAGGTGCTTTAATGGTGTCCAAAATATCACCATATTGTGATACAATCAATCCATACACTGTCCATGCTACTGGGCATATCCAGTAATACCAAACCCACCATTTCGGTATTTTCTGAAAATTGGAAGTTAAAGTATTGGTGTCAAGTGTCAACACATAGAAATGAAACATATACCACATTTGTTAACCATAACGTCGAACATATTGTTAGTAAGGGTGAAAACCACCTATATAGGTGGATCACTCTTCCAAATTAGAGAATTACGTTCATAACATGCATATTTAAAATGCTTTTAGAATGCTTCAAGCGCGATAATGACAAACACACCCTTTTGGTAGCATTTGGTAGAACTAGCTAGAAGTTATTTTGTTATCATGCTTTATAGCAAAACCACTTCCAACATGTTGTACAAAACGTTTACTGTGAATAACCAAAGCATTTCCTAGAAAAGCACTCCCAACTACAATTAGCTTGAACATGCATTTATCATTAGATCGAAAACTAGTTGCTTGTGGAAGATTCCGAAAAGAAGAGTACTAAAACTTACTGGTCTTGGTATGAAGAAACCGGAAAAGAGGTTGAAAAGTGAATAGAAAGCTGCAGCGAATATGGATGCTACTTGGTGGTTTGGAGTAATGGAAACAGTCATCATTCCGTAGTATGTGAAGTAAAGGAATGAGAAGAAGTTGACAAAGAAGAACCAGAAGAATTTTGCTGCTGTCCATTGAAAGCTCACCATGGCATACACTATCAGCGTATAGTATGTGGTCTGAAGAAACACATATGGCATTTCAATAATAACCTGCAATTTGAATGGCTCAAATTGAATCAAATGACAAAATAATTAACGATTCACCATAGTAAGTCGTATATATTAAGTATATGACAATTGGATGAATAATATATCTAAAGGTGGGGATATCGATATCTCACTTCCAAGAGATTCTAGATTTCTAGCATGTCTATGTATATCGCCACTTACCTGTGCTAGTGCATAAGGTAATGCAGAGTACATCCCAGCAGCTCTTTCTCTATAGAATACCGTTCTTTCAGTGGCGATTATTGGCTGCACTGTGGAGCAGTTGTTAATTCCAACGAACAGCACAGCAGAATACATAGCCCCAATAATCATGGTCAGATCAGAAGTGCTTTCCCTGAATATGGAAAGATAAATAACTTAGTGCTCTGTTAAGTTGTTAACTACTATTCAAGAGCTTTATTTCCAGCCAAAAGAATCAGATTGAAGCTTGAACTTGTTATAAGAAGAGATAAGCTCATACCTTTTAGTGCCAACCTTCCAGAACATAGTTCCAAGCATGAGAGCACAAGCCAAGGTGAAAAAGAATCTAACAAGGTTATAATCAGGAGTTCTCCAATAAGTCCACCACTGCTTCCACAGACATGATTTGAATTGTTGTAATGATGACTGTGAATACTGAGTAGCAAAATAGAGATCTTTTGCTCCCGGTGATGGTTTGCTTAGCTCCTTTACTAAAGCTTTGTTTCTCCTGGACATAGGATCTTATATAAGATTTTGGAGACTGAAAGTTATTACTTATAAGTAGAAAATTATTTGTTTTCCACTTACTGGTGCAAGGAAGATGATCTGTAGTATTGAGCAAAGTCCATTCCAAGCTTGACCTCAGTTCCTACTGAGCTTACCTCAAGCATCCATGTGGCTGGATTATACTTTTCTTTTATTTTTTGCACTCCAGGAATAGCCTGACATAGGTCAGTGAGTGTGGAATTAGGTAACCATGCATTCTTTAACAAATTACTAGGTAAGATAAAGAAAAGTTTAGGCAGATGAATACCTCAAAATATTCAATGATCTTGTGGGAATTGCGGCCTAATGGTCCCGAGTAGATAACTTGTCCTCCTCTCTTCAGGAGTAGAAGCTCATCAAATGCCTCGAATATATCAATGCTAGGCTGGTGAATAGTGCAGACAACTGTTCTTCCAGTGTCCACCGTATTTCTAACAGTCCTCATAACAATTGCAGCTGCCCTTGCATCAAGACCTGATGTTGGTTCATCCATGAAAATGATTGAGGGATTAGCAACAAGCTCAACTGCAATTGTTAACCTCTTTCTTTGTTCGGTTGACAACCCTGTAATTCCAGGAAGCCCGACTAGAGCATCCTTGAGACTGTCTAGCTCGACCAATTCCATCACCTCTTGGACGAAAATCTGAAAAATAAAAATGAAACAAAGAAAATGTACTTTTAGCAATTTAGCATTTAAATCCATACATTGTTCAGAGAAGTATTATAAGTCATTGTTATACCATCTTGTCTTGTTTGCTGACTTCTTTAGGGAGCCTAAGGAAAGCTGAGTAAATTAGCGACTCTTTGACAGTGACTTGGGGTGAGTGGATATCAGTTTGTTCACAATAACCAGAAATTCTTGCAAAGGTTTCTTGTTTCTTAGGGAACCCGGAAATTCTAATATCACCTTCAATGTAACCACCAGTCTTTCTTCCTGCTAAGACATCCATCAAAGTTGTCTTTCCAGCCCCGCTGATCCCCATTAGAGCAGTCAAGACCCCAGGCCTAAAAGCACCGGTTACTTCACGAAGTAGCTGCAGCCTGTCCTCAGTCACTCCTTCTTCTTTCATTTCCTGTTATGTTAAACCAAGTTAGCTAAGTGGTGAAGTTGGAAAGTGAACTTCAATATAATGCTTGCGTTGAAGAGTAAAGAGTGAATAAGGGGAAGGAAATATTACAGGAGGCATGTCCACATAGTAATTAACATCATCAAAGGACATTGCCAGAGGAGTGAAAGGAAGAACCATTCCTCTCTTGGGCGCAACTCCACTGGCTACTTCTAGGGAAGAATCAGCATTCCTACTTAGTCCACTGGTATTGGAATGACTGCTCATACGCCGGATTGCCATTTCTCCTGAAAGATTTTTAGGTCCAATAAGAACACTTGTGTTCACAATTAAAAACAAGAGAGCATTGCTTTGCTTCTTACTTGAATTGTTTGCATCAGCAGATGATAATGACTGAGAAAATGAATCTTGCTTTGACTTGGGCCTTCTAAGTCTTGGTTCTTCCCTGGATTCTTCTTGGTCTCCCTCCATCTCTTCGGCCAATTCTTCAGATATAATAGCTTGTGCTTTTCCAGGAGCTATTGAAAGAAAAGCATGAAAAGTCGTCACCAAATAAACTAAGAATTCCATTCCATGTTAGACATAAGAAAAGAATGTTGATTCTTACGACTGAGGTACATGAGAGCTATAGTGTAGAGGATGTTGAAGAGAATTGCAAACCCCAGAAGAGCTGCAGAGCCAATCCAAAACCAGTTTTTGTCAGGGAAAACTTCAAAGTTTTGAAGCACTGCCACACCCAATCTGGTATCATTATCTGAAGCCTGCAGCAAAATAAAGTCAATTAATTCAGAAGCAATAGCTTTTTGGTCAAATAAATCTATCTTGTCTATGGAACAACATGCAGGTTAACCATAACATACCCATTTGTTCATCCACCTGGGAGAAAACATTTCATTTACAGCAATAGCATTGAAACCATAGGTCATAGGTGAAACCCAGTAACCCCACTGCCACCACTTTGGAATTTCGCCTGTCACAGGTCATTGATAATTCAGTGAAGTACTAAATTACTAAATTGATATTTCATAGGTCATTGATAATTCAGTGAAGTACTAAATTACTAAATTGATAATTCATAGGTCATTGATATTCAGTAAAGTACTAAATTGCTCCTTTCGGTTTGGTTTGAATTTTTAACAGGATATTCAGTTCATACTTACCTTTAGGTAGTATGAAACCTCCAAGCATGAAAACCATGAGCAAAGTGAGAGCCCCACCAGTGTTTGCTATGATCATGGTCCTGCAGACTCCAGCAATAAGCCTGAAGATCCCAGCAGCCATTTGTTGGATCAGAAATATCAACAATAGCTGCCTGAAAAACCTGCAAATATTGTTGACAGCTGCAATGAGGATCTCAACAAGTGATAGCAATTGTGACAGTTTTTTAAGGGCATAACACATTCAAATTATACCCTTTATGCTCTAAGATAAAGGAAAACAAAAGGGGTATAGACAAATTATCAAAGATAATAACTAATCAAGATGTTAAGTTGTTAACCATCAATCCAGATTATTAGTAGTCTGATTATTGCGTCAGGTATCTGGATAAAGAACATTATCAACCATATAGAAATGAAATCAAGCAGAAAATGTAGTACCTGCTAGCTTCAGGTGCAAAACCAATGGTATAATATGTTATGACCATCCAAACTGTGGATTCAACAATGGATATAGGAATAGTGAGCAGGATAGTTGGGAGAGTGAAAGTCCAAGCAGGGTGGAAAAGAAGGTCTCTATGCTTGTAAAATACAGGTAGTCTTGCAATGGTCATCGAGAGCTCAGCAAAACCATTGAACGTGTTAATAATCATGGTAAATAATAGTGCACCAAGATATACTGCTCCATCATCTTCATTTCTGGTGTGCATTTGGGTCTTCAAAAACACAGTCGAGGTTATCAACGCCCCTATAATTATTTGGACGGTCTTAAAAATGTAGACAAAAGAGTTCCTCTTTATGAGTAGCCATTCCTTGTCCCAACAGGCCTTTAGAAGTTCCATTTTGGATACTGAATATCTTGTGAATACTAGAGCTGCTTTGTGGCCTTGTGACTTATCAAAAGGGATTGAGAGCTCGTTTTCAAGCCTCATGCCTACACGGAAGCGTTTAAATCGGTTTGAGAATTCATTCACTGATATGTATCTGTATGGCTTGCTTCTATCTGCCCAATATTGCTCTTGGTCTTTTCTAGAGGTAACCTGAAAAAATTTGAAAAGAGACCATTAGTATCTAGGCAAGATGGAATTGGATCAGTAATTATATTTTAATGGACTATTACTGTGGTCTGCCTTAACATTAGGACTCCTAATATCTAGTAATTTTTATTCACTGTCGTGTTAATGGTGTCATTTCGTATTTATGTCAAGTTAAATAGATCACCACTGACCTAATTAATATTACAATTGTGTCTGATTCGAGTTGCTAAGCAAACCATGCACAAATTAAATTCCCTTTATATTTAACATAAAACCAGCACTTGAACAGTAGTTATAAACCCCAAAAATCATTTGATCTAGCATTGAAAACAAGATAGTATGAGTAATCCTACAACTATGACAGGACTCGGACATGATATTAGCTAAACAATTTTCTAGTGTCAATTTTAAGTTATTTGTTCTGAGACATACTGATCCAACCTGTCTACCATTCATGTGAGCATGTTGAAGTTACATATAGGTTCGTAAAACCTCTAACCCCTGCTAGTTATTTCTAATAAGATGCATGTGTCACACACTAATGGTATCAGTAGTAAAGTTAGACCTATATATCCCGACATTACCTCTTGCAAGAAATCAGCAGTTCCCTTTCGCTCGGGGCATCGAAATCCGCAGCTCTCAAAGAACCCTACTATGTTCTCACGCGGTCCCTGGTAGACAATTTGACCCTCCGATAAAAGAATGATATCGTTGAAGAGATCAACCGTCTCAGGAGCAGGTTGGAGTAGCGACATGAAGATCGTAGCTTCAGTGATGTGCACGATTTGCTGCAAGCACTTCACTATTTGAAATGTGGTGGAGCTATCTAGACCGGTTGATATTTCGTCCATGAATAGTGCTTTTGTAGGCCCCACAATCATCTCACCTGCATTTCAGTGGAATTTTGACTTGTCAAGACTCAAGATACACAAAAGAATGTTTATTAATGTCATATTTTTGCACTTGAAAGTTCGGTATATAGATATTATGAAAAAAAATAAGGGATGAAACGATCTAGTGTTCTTTTCCTTCCGGTATAACACCATGTTCAATAACTTTTATTTTTTTGGCAAGGAAAGAACTTGGCTGACCAGCCCTGGTCAGGATGGGCTGACCACAACCACTAACAATTTGACAGCTGTCCTTTTTTTTTATTTTGCCCCTTTCCCTTTCTGTTCTCCTTCTTCAGTTCTTCCTCCTCTGTTCTCCTTCTTCCTCTTCTCCACTCCCATGGCTGCCCATCGACTCCTTCTTCCTCTGCTCTTCGGCGACGGTGGAGATGAGATCGAAGCAGAGGCTGAGTGGTGAGTGATGATTCCGACGATGGTGGCAAGGAAAAATGCCAAAAGCTGCCACGCGTTTTTGGTGACGCCGGCAGGAGTCGGCACGAACCAGAGGATCATCCTCGTCGAACAGAGGCTTCATCGTCGCGCCTTGCCATGGCTGCTTCGCGGGGGTAATGGAACCACTGCCAGCGGCGGAGGCCTTGATGGTCAAGCCGTGGCTTCGGAGAGGAGCGAACTCGCGGGCGGAGTCGGCGAGTTTGGGGAAGGCAATGAGAGGGCTTAGGGTTTTGTTGAAGCCGAGAGCGGTGACTGACTGAGTGAGACTGTGTGCGTCGATGGGCAGCCATGGGAGTGGAGAAGAGGAAGAAGGAGAACAGAGGAGG
>LYNE01000125.1:168785-183679 GCA_001662545.1 Rosa x damascena | reverse complement strand
TCAAACGACAGTAAATTGTCGTCGTAATGAGACTGACATAACAGAAAGAATACACTACTAAAAATAATTGCAATTGCTTCGGAAATTTGCGACGGAAAAGTTTTCCGTCGCAAAAAGTCAACTTTTGCGACGGCATGTGCTACGGCTATTTTACCGTCGCATCTCAGAGAATTTTTACTACGGATGTAACATTGCCGTCGCATAATTATACATCTATTGCAACGGTACAGTCACGCCGTCGCTTGTATAATTAAAGAAAATAATAATAAGACTATTCAATCCTTTAGATCTAGACCAAAACTGATTTTCTTTCATCCTCCTCTCTCTCACGCTTTATCCACCTAGCGATCCTCGGCCTCCTCTCTCTCAAGACCAAGAGAGACAGGAGCTTCGATGAGCCGACGCCGCGTGGCTCGCCGAGAGTCAGTAAGGATTTGGGGACGATTATAAACGGGTCGTCGTCCGGGTTCTCAGGTTTCGATTCCGATGGCGGCGGCTCCAAGGGACATCCGCTGCCGTGGCTGTCGGTGTCGTCGGCGCAGGGAGTGGGAAATGATCAGGGGATTGGGTTGGGATCTGCGTCCGGATCGGTTTCCAGTGGGACTTCGTCCGGGTTCTCAAGATCTGATGAGCAGCCAATTATTACTGAATAAAGTGCTAGGCCTAATCTTTATGACGCGAATTCCAAGACCCGAGGACTTGCCGCCGACCACCAGAGCCAGCAGTACTACGACACCTTCCAAGGCGTCGCCAACTACCCCCCTCCGCAGCCACCGTCCGAGCCGGTAGTCGGTTTCCTTACGCCAGTCCCTACTCTCGGCTCCTCCGGCCGGCCTCCTCTACCTCCCCAGCGCCACCACCACCACCAGGGATACCAAACTGTCACCGGTAACGATCTCAATCGATGATCCGTAGCTCGTTTGTTTTCCAATTTCAATTTCGAGCTTAAGATTTTTGGTTTGATCTTTGTTCAGGTTATGCTGTTGTTGAGGGAAGGCCTGTGAGGGAACGAAGGCTTCCGTGCTGTGGTCTTGGAAGCGGCTGGTTATTGTGAGTTGATTCACTTTCACTCTTATTTCTCAGTTTTTTACTTTTTATTGTTTGTTTGTGCCATTCTGTGTTTTAGGGCACTGAAATTTGTGTATAAATAAACCCTAAAGAATTAAGATTGATGGTTTTGGGGATCAAACTAAGCAAAAATGTTTTCCGGTATGAATTGTGTTGTTTGTGCAAATCATAGTGATCACTTTCGAGCTGAAAGAGTTTAATCGAATGGATAACTCTGTGCTTACAGAGTTATTTCTTCAAACAAGTTCGTTGCAATTTAAAGAGTTTTGCTAGTTTTAAATCAGAGTTTTGCGAGCTAATCATTTACTATTTGGACCAATGATCAGGAATAAGGCTTGAAGCTTTACAAACATTGCAGCCTGGGGTGAGATTTTTTGATATTTTTTTCCTCTGGTATTGATTAACTTCTGCCTATTAATTTAGTTTGAAAATTGATATTTGTTCATAATCTTCCTGGGTTTTATAGAGTCTGGGTTTGTTTTCATAGAGTTTGGGTTTCTATTTGATTAGATCTGATGAAGTCTTTTTTCTTTTGGGGTTTTGTTGTTTGTGGAGCAAAGAGGAGAGGAGCTCTTGCTTGCTTGAAAGAAAAGAAGTGGAAGGTATTTGATCTATTTTGTTGTTTTCCTTTTCTTTCTTTCTTTTTGTTGCAATATTGTTTGTAATTAGAAGGGAATCTGTGTGAAGGTATTGGGTTTTTTTTTTCCCTTAAGATGAAATGTTAAGATGCAGAGTTTATTTGCTGTTTGCTTTAATGTGTGAATTTAATTGGAAATGGCTGATACATGCAGACATTCATTTTTGTTTTTTATGCAGAATTGATCAATTGTGTTTGCTTGATGTGTCTGCGGTTCAATCAATTGTGGTTGTGATTCCTGCAGTTAGTGCTTCTAAGGTAGTTTACTATCAAATGTCTTGCTTTTTGATTATGATTTTTTTGAAAATATCATTTAGTTAGTGATTGTGTTGTGGGACTGTCTGTTTTTGATTGAAATGGTCTTCTGCAGGCTGTGTAATTCTTTGTACTTGACAGCCTATAGGAGACTTGATTGATTTTGTGTGCAAGTTCAGTTGGTGCAACAGTAACATTCAAGTACGTAGCTATCTTGCTCTGAAATTTGAATTTCATGTCAAAGTCATGTTACTTAATTTTCAGATTTGTTTCCTCTACTTAGGTAAATTCATAGTTTAACATATAGCATTATTTGGTTTCTTGGTAAATAAGAAAGAATACAGAAAATAGCATGCAATGTCTTCTGTCACTGAGTTTCCTACCTTGAATGCTCTATTTTTTTATTTATATTACTGATCAACAGCAGTCTAATGTCAGTGATGATGGAATAGCTGAACACATTAAACAAGTAAATATTCAAAATAACACAGCTAAGAATGATATCCTCTGCTTCTATTTCTAATGTTGTATGGCTTTTATATTTCAATGTTCTTAAGGCTCCACATCTCCACATCTTATATTAATTGTAATGTTTATCGGCAGTTGCTGAATATAAAGAAACAAAGAAGTAGGAAAAAAAAACACGTAAGAATAGAATAAATAAAAAAACTATATGTATATAGAAGCCATGTTTAACTGACATAAAAGCATAGGACTCCTCATTAGCATGATGTAGCAGCAAAAAGTCATGCTAAATATGCAAGCCGACATAGCATTTCTGTACTATATATCTTGACATTATTAGCCTTTTATTTTTAGCCATTTATGTATATGGATGATTAGGTGGCATTGGAGGTGTTGTCAGTTGTGAAGCTGCTGCTACTAACATTCCGATCATCTTTCTCAGGTTGGTTGTCTATAATTGACATTCCAAAAGCAGGTGAAGCTGTGAAAAATAGAAGTGGATAATGTGAGAGCCGATGATCTTCATTTAAAAAAGACTTCAATCATAGTTGGCCGGATTTTACACATAATTAGAATTCTTATACAAAGAAAGTGTTAGTGGTTGTAATAAGTGGTTTTCTTTTGTTTTGCAGATATTGGGAACAATGAACTGTCATGTTTGCAAGTATTTTGAATTCAGGTACGAATGTTTAAATGATGTTGCTAATAAAATTTAAAGAGCTGTCACAGTCTGCATTTAGTATATTTGATTTTTGTTTTGAAAAGTTATTTGCAGGATATATTACCCTTTTGATTTCTGTTTATCCTTTTTCCTAAAGCTTGACGATTATGTTATGTTTAAAAATGTTTCAGTCTTTTGTGTGAGCTGAAGTTGAATGGTGTGTTTGTACTGTTTGAAAACATGAAAATCAGTCTTTTGTATGAACTGAGGTTGGATAATGTGTTTGTATTGTCGAACTTTTCATTTGGTGAGAATGAGAATAGTAATCTAATATGTTTATAACTGCATGCACATAGCCTAAGGTCAGCTAATTAATACAGAAACCAACCAATAATAAGAAACCTTTACTGTGTAAACATTCTGCACATATGTCTTGACCTTTATGTAGCTTTGTTCCATGCTTCAGATATTTCACATTCATAATCGACAAATACCTTAGTATACAACCATCTAATTCTTTTTCAATTTTTTTCTCCATTTACTTTATTTGCTTCTATTTTTAAATTCAATTTCGTTACCGATACCTTCATGCCTAAATCTGTGATGAAATTATTTCTTCCAACCAGTATCGGTAATCACATATAGTTCTTTAATGCGTCTTTAATGCATGTTTTGGGAGTTCCAACAATTGAAAGAGAGCTATAAAATGATTTCTTATGACATAATCTTTATGCACTAATAATCTCTTTGTATTTTCATCACTGTTTACAAATTTAGGATCTTTATTTTTGTGTCACTAATATATGATTTAAATGATCGTTAGATAAAATTGTTTGTACTTGACAGCCTAAAGTTTATTGGGAGTAGTTGCAGTCAATTTTTTAGTTTTATATTATTGCTAGGGGATGTTCAGAAGAAGGTTTCTGTTATATTTACATGTTGCTGCTGCTGTTTTAATGTTGAACTTTGATTGATTTGGTATGCAGGTTTCAGCTGCTACTGTTACTTTTGCTGCAGCTCCTGCGGTTGGTGCAACTGATTTATTGTTGTGAGATTAGTCTGCAGGTTTGTGGTTTTTTCTTTTGGTCCATATTGTTGATCCCTTGCCATTGTTGGTCCATAAACATATGCTAATGGACATCAGCATCTCTTTTTGGCAGACAAATGAAACGACAGTTGTAACTAGGTTACCCTGTAAGTAGGACAATGTATTTTTGACAAGCTGTTTCAACAGCCATTGTAATCTATATTTGAATATTACCAGAACATCTATATTAATGTTTATGTTTGTAAACCAAGATCTATGTTAGTTCCAAACTGAATTCTCAATCCTTCAAGACCTGCAGATTCTGTTCCAAAACCCGCAGCAACGCGCGGGCACACATGCTAGTTAATACGAAAGGAAGGGAAGGAAGCAATGTATATATATGCAACAATGCGGTGTTTCACAAATTACTTGTGCATAATTGGCTGCTCATCATAAAGATTAGGCCTAGCACTACTTTTTTTTTTTTTTAAATGAAATATTCTTTTGCGACGGCAAAGTATCCGTCGCAACAAATTCACCCTATTTTTTTTTTTAAATGAAATATCTTTTTGCGACGGCAAAGTATCCGTCGCAAATAGTTTAGCCATTGCGACGGCAACAGTTTTCCGTCGCAAATACTTTTTTGCGACGGCAGTTTACCGTCGCAAATGGATTTTGTGACGCCACCTATTGCAACGCCAACATTTCCGTCGCAAAAGGCTCAATTTTCCGTCGCGAAAAGTTTTTTCCGTCGCAAAAGCTCAATTTGCCGTCGCAAAATAGGCGTCGCAAAAGCAATTTTTTTTAGTAGTGATATGATATCTATTGTCTAAACCATTTCCCAACATCACATATGTATAATTTCAAAACTTTTCACACAACACCTAAATGTCATACAAACCTATCCTAGAACGACACTTAATTGTCCTCTGATGCTCTTTACGACCACATATAATTGTCGTTTAAAGTAAATTAGCACAACCTTTAATTGTTGTTGTATGAGAGAAGACACTACATACGAATCTTCATATTTCTTATTTAAGGGCATTCAGACCACACAAATAAGTCTTGCAAATATGCTTCACACAATAGTATTTAAAAAATACTGTGGTTGTTTTGTTTATCAGACATGCAATACAAAACTGTTGTTTGAATGCTTTTAAAGATACAGATCACAATGTTCCCAAAATGCAAAACTCATTAGACAACACAAGACTTTTATTTTTTTATGTCGTCTGATGCCCCCAAGAGACGACACCGTACTAGACGACATATTTTTGTTCATTCAGACGACAGAACAGTTCTGTCGTCTGAAGGCCTTTTTGGCATAGTGCCTTTTGATATAATAAACTGATTTTAGTGGGAGAGGAGAGGCAGCAGCCAATACACCCAAGCAGATATTGATCAAGTGCGAAATGAGTGAGGGAAGTTTGTTGTCAACACATATGTGCATGAGCCTTGAAGTAGCGCGCTTGTTGCTGGTACAATTTTGCTTTTTGATATCCCAAGTAGATGGGCATGCACTAGAATGCTTTTCTTGTTTAAAATGTTGGCTTTCTTATTTGGAAATGCACCTCTTTTGCTTTTGAAGTTTAAAGTATTGGTTAGATTACTCATTTGATGGTTTCCAATATTCGTGTTTGATGGAGTATTGTTCATTTGGTAAATAGACGAAATGAATGCACAATCTAATTCAATAATGGGATGTTCAAATAATCACATAACATAATATATATAATGCCGACTGCCCGTTGTCTGAATGGCCGAAAATGGGGCAGAAACTGATTGCCATCATTCATATCACACATCGGTTTTTAACAAATCAGTGTATTCTAATTTCTACTCACACAACAGAAGCAACTAAACTCAGTTGTCCTAAACATTAATCATACAACAGAAGCAATTGAACTCTGTTGTCCAAAAACTAAATCAGACAACAGTTGCAATTGAACTCCGTTGTCCCAAATGTTGATCATACAACAGATATAGTCCAAGCACTGAAGTTTGAGGATCAATCAGACAACACAAAAAATAAAAATATGTTGTCTGATATGCTTAACATACAACATCTTGAAACCAAGCACTGTTGTCTGAAGGAAGCGCTTCAACTGCTGCGCATGGCATCTGCCGAGCCATCTGTCGAGCCATCACACAACAGTTATACCACATACCCGTTGCATGTTTGTTTATCAGACAAGTGTGTTCCACCGTTGTCTGAATTTTCAACAGACAACGGCTCGCTCTACAACGGTGGCACTCCAAATCAGACAACAGTTTCTGTCTGTCGTCTGATACGTTTTTTGGCATAGTGTCCTAGCCTGGGATACCACCTTTTGAGGAGTCATCTTCTCAAGGTTCCCTTGCGCGGAGAATGTCGAAGAAGGGTGGGAAACCACCTTCTGGCCCCTACTCTTCTTCAGCGCCCTACCTCCTGGGCTTAACGGACCGAACTTCTGTTTTGTCCTCGAGATGAATGGGGCAACTTAGCTATGCTCACCTCTGATGTCCATCTTTAATGAGGCCTTCTCCCCGAAGGATGGACAACTGGAAGGGTTGGGATGAACTTCTGCGCCTCCCTTCCCATCCTTCGAGTACAAACGATAGCAGCTGCGGCCAGGGTTCAAGAGAGAAGGGTGAAGGAGACAAAGGCCCATCGCTGAGCCCCTCTTGAAAGAAGATCCAGAAGACTTGAAAGTTTGCATTTTTAGAACTTGTAATTTTGCAGTTGTAATCTTACGAATGTACTGTATTGCTTTTGACCGCAAAGCCACTTTATGAATACAACCTTATTTTGACACTTTCAAACTTCTACAGTATATCATAAAGCCTCTAGTATAGGCCTTGTTACACATATATTTTAGCACTCATTGTCAAAAAGAATAAAAATTAGAAAGAAACTAACATTGAAAAATCTGAAACTGAAATTTTTTTGCAAGTTTAAAGGTTAAAGGCCGCGAAAACAAAGCCCACATGTATATTGTATTGCCCCCCTAGTCTTGCTAGGTGAAGCGAGTACATTAAAGTGGGGCCTCTAAGTAGGCCCAGGCGAAGATGAGGACGCGAACAGAGAGAGACTGTGGTTGCCCCCCAGTCGCGGCAGCCGGGGTGTCAGGTGGATCTTCAAATTCCCAAACACTTGGGTAATATTTCTTTAGAAACCGACCATTGATAGGATTCCGGTGAACATCGCCGTCCAAATCTTTGAGATGAAAGGCCCCTTTTTCCAAAATCTTGTGAATGACAAAGGGTCCTTCCCATCGCAGTGTCCATTTGCCGCGGCCAGTCAACTTTTCACCTAGTGGGAGAACTGCCTTTCAAACGAGTTCCCCCTCCTTGTAGCTGTGGCCGCACGTCCTCTTATCATAGACGCGAGCAACACGCTGTTTTTCCATCACCAAACTGTCCAGAGCCGCCAATCGCTTCTTGCTGAGATCTTCATCCTCCTGCCACATTGCCTGAACATAATCTTCGCCAATCAGATGGTGTTGGTCCTGAACCCGTAGAGACTGAATGTTGATCTCCAAAGGTAAGACCGCGTCATGACCAAACATGAGAGCATAGGGCGTCGTGGCGGTAGGGCTACACTTGGAAGTACGATAAGCCCAGAGAGTTTCATACAGCATCTCATGCCACTGGCAGGGGTTTTCTGCCAGCATCTTCTTCAGTAAGGTAATGACAATCTTGTTACTGGCCTCTGCTTGGCCGTTAGATTGAGCATAATAGGGAGTGCTATGAATGAACTGTATGCCCAAGTCAGAAACGAGCTGTTCCACTTCACGCCCCATGAATGCTGCCCCCCTGTCTAACACCAACACCTCGGGGATGCCAAACCTGCAAATAATGTGATTAAAGATAAACTGCCGAATAGTGGCACCGGAAGCCTCTTTCAAAGGCTCAGCCTCTACCCACTTAGTAAAGAAGTCGGTGGCGATGAGAATGAACTTGTGCTGAAGAGAAGAATGAGAATGAATCATTCCAATCAGGTCCAATGCCCAGCCTTGTGCAGGCCAAGGCTTAATAATAGGTTGCATGGGTATATTCGGAATGTGCTGAACTAGGCCATGTGCCTGGCAATCTTGGCAAACTTTCGCAAACGTGATGCAGTCCTTTAGTATGCTGGGCCAATAATAACCATGTCTCCTTGTTGGTATGCACATACCTCCTAAGCACAAGTATCGGAAGCACAAGACTCGTATCGCCAATGTACCAGCGAGGTAAGCTCCCAGCAGAGGGTTCCGATACCCCTCGGGGCGATATCGAGAACCCCGAGCATCCCACACCGAAAGAAACGGAACCAAGCTCCCACAAACCTGCTACATTAAGGTTATCTCCAACAACCTAAAGAGGTAACTGTTTACTATCACTTTCCATTATCATTATCTTACTCGATACTGACTTAGGCATCGGAGCTTTGAAGGCCGGCACACCCGGTCTTTCTTCTGAACTTTGTCTGTTTTGCAGATAAGTGAGACTGATAGCGATAGTAATAGACCGATACAACCCGTGTTCAGCTAGACCAGACTCCTTTCGAGACCACTGAAACATTTGGCGCTAGAAGGACTCCCCTCGCTCCTTGCTGGCAGAACAACACATCGATGGTTACCAACAATCCCGATACAAGCAACAACGACCCGCCTCGCGAGGTCTAACGTACTCTCGAGTTTCAGAGCCCAAACACCGAGGCTCAATCAGTCATGACCACCGACCCAACCACCGCACTAGAGATAGCGATGCGCGACCTCATGGAGACGCGTGCACATGTCGAGGCCGAGTGCGCAGCTGCCATGGCGACCCGTCGGGAGGTCGAAAATATGACCAACCAGAATCGCACCCTACGAGAGGCACTCCAACAGCGAGTTGCGGGTGACGACGCCTTAGACAAGGCCCACCAGCAGGAGACCCTGATACCGACTATTGACGGTGTCCCCACACCGGGACCAGTCCTCACTGCGGATCCCGCCACCGGACTCGCTGGCACTTTCTTGCCCCCGAACTCAACGTCGGGAAGTCCCGCTGGCCCCATGCAGGGCACCACCAGTACAGACCCTCAGGTGGTCTACCTGAACTCCCCCCTCTTTCCAGGCCAACTTGGCGCCACACCGGCTCCACAACTGACTGCCGGAGCGGCAGGAACCTCGGGCGCAAACACAGCCACGACTGCCAACGTACCCCCACCCGACCCCAATGCTTGGCTATTACTTCAAATGAGCGAAGCAATCGCCTCCCTGCAAGCACGGGTTGAAAGCGCCGAGAGCAGAGCCGGCTGGCAGCCAATCACGGCTGGTTTCCAGGGAAATACGGGACCATTCACCTCCCGCATACAGGCTGAGATGCCCCCACCAGAGGCCAAGCCCTTCAAGATTGAAAAGTATAATGGGACCCGAGACCCATACCACCACCTAGAAGTCTTCCAATCCATACTCCACGGAACCCGATACACAGACGCCATGGCCTGCCACGCGTTCGAGGAGACTTTGACGAACGAGGCCTTGCGCTGGTTCCTCAACCTACCCACCAACTCCATTGATAGTTTCCAGGAGCTCGGGGACAAGTTCCTACGGCAATTCATCCTGTGCGGCAGTGGATATCGCACAACACCTGACCTCTTTCGGCTCAAGCAATGGCCAAACGAGCGATTGCGAGACTTTGTTCGCCGATGGAAAAGGCAGGCCACTCAGTGCCGCTCCCTCGACCCGGTCCTAGCGGCATCGACATTCAAGCAAGCACTCCAGCCCGGATACTTCTTGTTACAGATCAACACCAATCCCCCTGCAACATATGACGACCTCCTCGATACCGCTACCGCCTCTGCCCAGGCCGAGTACGATACCTTTGGCCGCGATACCAACGCCAATGCGCACCCGGTCACTATACCTCAAGTGAACAACCCCGATACCAGGAACAAGGACACCAACTGAGACAAACCTGCCCAGCCGAACGACAGGGCCCCACGAGAGCGACAAGGCTATAGCGATAGGAGGGACAAGCAATACGGTAAGAGCCCCGAGAAGCCAAATTACAATTCCTCAAGCAGTCGACATCGCGATGCACCAAACAGCGACACCCGACACAGGGATGACCAGCGTTTCGCGGCACCCAGATACGAGATTTACACCACACTCACCGCCTCTTATGAGGATATCTGGAATAACCATAAGGACATTATCCCACGCCCACCACGGCGCAAACCTGGCCAGGCAAAACGGCGAGATAACGGTAAGTACTTCACATATCATGAGGAGTCCGGCCACCCCACCAATATCTGCTGGGCACTGAAAAATGCCATCGAGCACCTCATTCAGAGTGGCCAGCTCTCGCAATATCGCACTCCCGCCACTGGCGCTAATGCCATCGAAGTCTACGGCCAGATCCTAACGATACACGAAGGCGCCCCACGGACACCTGAGACCCACCATGCACAAAAGCACCAATGCCCTCGGGGCCAGGAGATATTGGGACTCAGCCATGGCTGCCGCACCCCGCAAGTAGAATGGAACTCGATAGCTTTTAATCGTAGCGAGGACACCATACAAAAGCACTACAACGACTCGTTCTTAATCACCATGATCATCGACCACTATCGATGCCACAGGGTCTTGGTCGATAGCGGCACAGCAGTAAGCGTCATGTTCGGCAGCTGCTACGAGGGCCTCAATCGAGATAAGAAGAAACTCACCCAAGACCATGAACCCCTAATCAGCATCGCAGGAGAAATCACACAGCCCTTGGGATCCGATGATTTGCGGATCACACTGGGCGGCGGCAGCTAATTGCCTTCCTCAAGACCCGCTAGGAAGTGTTTGCCTGGTCGTACGCCGATATGTCAGGGATATCGCCAGACCTGCTCACCCACAAACTCACCATCTCACCAGACGTTCCTCCAATCCGACAGAAAAGAAGAGCATTCACAGAAGAAAAATACAAGGCCATCCAAGCGAAGTTAAGAAACTCCAAGACATTGGGTTTGTCAGGGAAGTCTCTTACCCGACATGGCTCTCCAATGTTGTCATGGTAAAGAATCCCAACGGCAAATGGCGCATGTGTGTCGATTACACCAACTTGAACAAGGCTTGCCCAAAGGACAGTTTTCCCCTACCACGAATCGATCAGCTAGTCGACTCCACTGCAGGCCACAAGCTCCTCAGTTTTATGGACGCCTTCTCGGGCTACAACCAAATCGCCATGGAACCCTCCGATCAGGAGCACACATCTTTCACCACCGATAAGGGTTTGTACTGTTACAAGGTAATGCCATTTGGTCTAAAGAACACCGGGGCCATGTACCAGAGACTGGTTAACGCCATGTTCGCAGATCATATCGGTAAGATCATGGAGGTATATGTGGACGACATGCTCGTCAAAAGCGTCACCATTGAAGATCACATCAAGAACCTGGGCATCGTCTTCAACATCCTACTCCAATACTGTATGCGACTCAACCCAGACAAGTGCGTGTTTGGCGTACAGGGAGGTAAGTTCTTGGGTTTTGTAGTTAGCGAGAGGGGCATCGAGGCCAACCCCGAGAAGGTACAAGCAATTCTTGATATTTGCTAAATGGATTATAGACGTACTGATTAACCAGAAGCTGTCCATGCCAACTTATGAACTTTTGTAGTCAGCTTTGGTCAACTCAATATGCTAATTCGAAATTGTATTTTCATTAAATTTTGAAAATCTCAAGTTTGATTTCTGTTTTCTAGGGACATAACAATAGCATTTCCTAGCTTTGTGCTCAACACCGAAGTTCAAGATTAGATACAGTTGCATGGTAGAGATATACACCCCTCTCTTCTTCAATGATATGAACTTATACCTATTGGAAAAATGGAATTAAAAAATGCAGATTAGAAGAAAAACCTGTCCAAATGACCATCATTCTAATTCGGAGGAACCCAATCAGGCTCAAAAATTGGTTGTCATGATCTTCTTCACCACTGTTAAGATCATGCTAGCTACGTAACTACCCATTGCTGAGGAAAACATGGACAGCGCCATCCCCAAGCTCTTCAATCCATCTGGAGTCTGTGATGCAAAGAACTCCATTTGTGCAATATTCACAAAGGCTTCAGAGACTCCGACAAGCACATACTGTGGAGTCTGCCAGAAAATGCTCAAAGAACTAGTCTTTTTAGTGCTGCTAGCATGTTTAAGCCTTAGCCTCTTGACAAAGCCAGTAATCATTAATGCTAAAACCGCAATTGCAAGGCCTTAGCCTCTCAACAAAGCCAGAAATCATCAATGCTAAAACCACAATTGCAAGGCCGCAATCAGCAACTCTTTTTGTTATCTTAATGTAAAAAGGAACAATGAGTTTGTCATAGAATCCAATGAAGAGGGTAGTGCTCACGATGTCAGATGCAGTCATGCTGGCTGGAGGGGAATATGAAGACCCTCCGGTCCATTGCAGCTCCTTGCTCAACAAAAAGAGAGCAATTGAATGAACACCACAGAGGAGAAGATGGTGCAAAGCCATATAGGCAATATCCTCAGTACGCATTTCACTTCTTCAACCAGTGGGACAGTGCAAAGATACCAGTGGATTTGGAGTTTGGCCTTGTAACATAGTTTTAACTTTTAACATAGTCTCATATCACCCGCCTACCTTTAGAGTATGGTATATGAGAAAATTGGTCTGTCCACCTATTACCAATTGGTTTTGGGTTTGGATTCAATCTAATTTTTGCGTGAAGGTCTTACGTACACTTTTCAACAAATACTCATTTTCAAGTCAAACTGAAAATATACCTACTAGAGGCCACTTGTGTGGAGTATCCTTCTCACACTATTCATCTCAGCCTCGCTCCCAGTAGTCTCATGAAGCCCCTCTCCTTTCGAGGGCAGCTCCCTCATCGAAGCCACAATCACTTGGGAGAACCTAGAGATGGGATTTCCAGTAGCCTTGAAATGTCTGTACCGAAACCATCCACCTGAAAACAATACAAAGGCAGCAATATCAGAGGTAGAACATGTACAAAAGGCCACTACCCAATGCCCCATGTGTTGTGCGGAAGTGTAACAAACACAATATTGATATGGAACTAGATGAGCAACTGAACAACGAAAAAGAAAGCAAACACAAGAACACAAGAATTTATAGTGGTTCACTCAATCAATGTGATTGAGCTACGTCCACTTCGGAGCCGGCGAGAAATTCCACTATAATCAATTGGAGAGAATACAATTAGAGTTTGATAATGAACTCTCTACCCAAACCCCAATACAACCAATTCCCTAGTAAAACTGAAAATAGGCTATTACTCTAGGTTAATTATTTTTCTCTCACAAAAAACCAATCCCTGCTGCAGCAATACCTTGCTATATATATTCCCTAATTAACTTAATGATGCATATATAACCTAATTAAGCTAGGCAGCCCATGGGCCCTTCACATTTAATTTTGTCCACCAATCAAATTAAAGCCAATATTCAATAATCTCCACCTTGGCTTTACTTGATGTAAATTCTCCAAAGTAGAACTTCAAAAACAATCGCCGCTCTGACCACCCCGTAGGGAATTTCAAATTCTACAAACACCAATCAAGTTCAAGCAATGCTTGAACTTGCTCAATGGAACCGACTTTGTCAACATATCAGCAGGATTATCTGTAGTTCCAATTTTTAGGAGTTGAACATCACCATCCTCCACCATCTGACGAATCTTGTGAAATTTGACATTGATATGTTTAGTACGAGCATGAGTAACTTGGTTCTCTGCTAAATGAATAGCACTTTGACTGTCACAAAAAATATCCACATATTCTTGAATAATTCCCAAATCCTCAAGCAAACCACGAAGCCAAACTGCTTCTTTTGCACCCTCTGTTACCGCCATGTATTCAGCTTCTGTAGTCGACAAAGCAATTGTAGATTGCAAATTTGACTTCCAACTCACCGGTCCACTAGCAAAAGTAAACACATAAGCTGTAGTAGATCGGCACTTATCCAAATCACCTGCGAAATCAGAGTCCACATATCCAACAACACACTGACTCGTCTTATCTTGCTGAAAAACCAATCCAACATCCACAGTACCAAGAATATACCGTAGAATCTACTTTACTGCTTGCCAATGACCTTTACCTGGGTTATGCATATATCTGCTCACCACACTTAAGGCCTGTGAAATATCTGGTCTAGTACACACCATACAATACATCAAGCTACCAACAGCACTAGCATAAGGAACTTTGTCCATATATTTAATATCATCATCTGTGCTAGGAGACATAGTAGATTTTAAGCTTAAAGTGAGAAGCAAGAGGTGTACTTACAGGTTTAGATTTATCATTCATGCCAAACTGATGTAGTACCTTATTCAAATATTGCTTCTGTGACAAACAAACTTTGCCTCTTGATTTATCTCTTTCAATTTCCATGCCCAAAATCTTTTTAGCTTCTCCCAAGTCCTTCATCTCAAATTCACCACTCAATTGTGATTTCAATTTATTTATCTCCACCGTGCTCTTAGATGCAATTAACATATCATCAACATATAAGAGCAAATAAATGAAGGTCTCATCTTGTAGCTTGCGAAAATAAACACATGGATCATAAAGACTCCGAGTGTACTTCTGACCGAACATAAATTTATCAAACCGCTTGTACCACTGCCTTGAGATTGTTTCAAACCATATAATGATTTATGCAGTTTGCAGACCCAATTTTCTTTACCAGCAATTTTAAACCCTCCTAGCTGAGTCATATATATCTCTTCTTTTAATTCACCATGTAAGAAAGCAGTTTTTACATCAAGCTGTGCTAACTCAAGATCAAACTGTGCA
>LYNE01000125.1:115806-150017 GCA_001662545.1 Rosa x damascena | reverse complement strand
TCCAGTAGGGTGGGCAAAGCAGATTGATGGATATATCCAAGATTAGCATGCATATGCAGATTTCTTATTTGTGGTACTATGAAGTTATATAAATTTGAAGTCTACTTTTTTTTTTTTGACTTTGTCAAGGGGAACCCAAAGGCTTCCTAGGCTCAAGATAAACCCCTTCGGCGCATGTGAAATGCTCCAACTATGCATTGCAGCACAGTACCTGACCACTTTGACAGCTTCGGGGTTCGAACCTAGGTTGGGAAGCACACCCAACTAGGCAAGAACCACTAGGCCACTTGCTGTGGTTAATTTGAAGTCTACTTGGTGTAGCAGCTAGCAACTTTGAATTAAATTTGTCAAAATAGTAGTTGTAGTACATTTTGGATCTTTATTCTCCTTTAATGAGATGGACTTGTGGTATTTGAAGATTACTTGTTTTGGATATTGGATATTTATTGGATATGACTATTTCCATAACTTTGAGGACATAATTTGTGTCCTCTTATAGAAAAGAGGACACATATGGGAATGTACTCTTTGTGTCTTCTTATGGACTTAAGGACTATCTCCAGATTTTTTCCTAGTATGGAAAAGAGGACACGTATGTAAAGTAATTTTTGTGTCCTCTTATAAATTTAAGGACTCCATCTCCAGACCTATTAGCACACACTTTCTGTGTCCTCGTATAGAAAAGAGGACACTTATTTGATAATATAAGGATGCAATTTAGGTGTTCTCTTATGGATATAAGGACACCACGTCCAAAGCTATTAGGACACATAAATTGTGTCCTCGTATAGATAAGAGGACACATTTCTAGTGTCCTTGTATGTATTTAAGGACACGGTTTCAATGTCCTTAAATCATGTTTTTCTAGTAGTGTTATTCTAGATTGTTAATCTCATTCTGGCAAAAGTTTTGATTGCCATAAGAAAAAAAAAATGAAAACAAGGTGATCATCCACAGATAAGCTGCATATATTCATAGTAATCGATATATACAATATCAGACATCAAATTGCCCACAAAACTATAAAGGCAAACAATTTATATGCATACGACAGTATCAAATAGGTACATGGATATAGCTTTTGTTGACAAAAAGTGTACCATATGCCCGCACAAATATTGATCTGTCCTTGAATAGGCAATAAGGTCAAGATGTGTAAATCTACTGAAAGTTCCAGAAATCATTATTTTGGGTGTTATGAACACGTACAAAACGAATATATGGAGCAGAGATACATAATCAGATCTATCTAACAAAAGCCAATATGAAAATGGTATATATAGCAGTTATACTACCCAGTCAAAATACTGAAAAATGATAAAAAAAAAAAAATTCAATTGAGATGCTCTTGCAACAATTATGTATATGTATATATATATCGACGCAGCAGCAGCTTCCAGGTGGCGACGGCGGCGCGCGGCTTGCAGGAGGGAGGCCGGAGGCATCCCGGACCGTTTTGGGCAGCGATCGAGGTCGGAGGAGATCGAGGTTGCACGTTCTGGGCAGCGGTCGGACCTGAAACTGCAAGGTTCTGGGCAGCGCCGCAACCTCGTCGCCGGTGACTCCACTTGACTGCAGACCGGCTTCTCAGACCCCTAGCCCCCCTGCGGCAAGCCCCGCCGCGCCGTCGAAGCTTGATCGAGGCCGGAGGAGCGACGTCCGCACTTTTTCTGGGTTGCGGACGTCCGCTCTCGAACGGCTCCGTGTGTGTGTATATATTTATATATATAATACCGTATTGTGGAAACTAAGCTACACTCTACATGGTGCATTAAGCTATCGCTCTCATATGAGCATTACACTGTCTCTCAGTGAATTGGCCTCCAATATTCCCAGTTCATGGTATAATAGGAATCAAGATCTTCTGGTCTTGATCTTAAAACAATTGAGAGCAGGACTTGGTGAATCACCAGTTCATCGTGATTTCACAACACCCACAACTAAATTATTTGTGTGCCAAAATTGGCTATTATATCGTCAAATCGATCTATCATGATCAGATCAATAAGGAACGTCGCAATTTGCGATAATGTAAATATAAATATATGTAGATCATGAGAAGGCAACAAATGCATTAGCACATAAAACATGAACTGGATATAATCAAATAGATTACGAATAAGAACAGAAGCCCGTCCTAGCACAGAAGAATAGCTATAGCAATTGTATGTGAAACAATACCTTACCTTCATCATTTTTTTCAAACGTGCTGATTATATATACTCACTGATAATATATAAAGGCCCCATTTATTTACTTGCTAAAGCCAATCGAAGCAAATGATTTTGATAGGCAAGTCAGTATAGCTAGCCGTCCCACAATCAAGATATATAAGGAAAACATTGTAATATATGCAACCAATTTGTTTGCATAATTACATAACCTATGAATCAAAGCATATATAGGTCAAATAAAATCAACCGCTATAATTATGAAAATCAAACTCATAGATCATGAATCATGGTCAAAAGCAACAAACATTGCACCAAGACGTCTTAGATCATCATCGAGTTTTTAAGAAAAAAAAAAGAGCAAATCGTGCTGATAATGTGTTATAAAGTAGAGAGAAGATGGAGAGAGAATAGTTGGGAGTAAGTAGAAGTATATCATTCAGTCTCATTAGCCTCCTTTATATAGAGGAGAGGTATGGTTTACAAGGACGGTAATAACTAATGAATATTTACGTAGACAGCCACATAGATAATAATAAAAGAACTAAAATATATTATAGTTTCCTAATAAAATCATAATCTGATTTACTTCTATTTTTTTTAATTTTTCCATACAGTTTCAATGTTCGTTTATTTCAATCCATGTCAACAGATTAGTAAGTTAACAACTATGAGCAATGAAGAAGAGATTGATTGTGTTGCCGAAGTTCATTAAAAAAAGCATGAACAAGAGAGCGAAAGAAAACCAGAGTGTGTACATCCGACGGCTCGCCCTCGTGGCGGCCTCGTCAGACGGGTTTGGAAGGGACCTAGTGTCCGGGGGTGGTTGTCCATGGAATAAATCTAGCCGGAGAGGAGACTGCGAGGTGGTTTCGCCCAAAACGTGAGGTGGTCATGCTAGCGGGCTCGGCAGCTTGTGGATGGGGCTGGGCTCGATCTCCCTATGATCGGAAGGCGGTCAGCAAGAGGCGACGTCGCCTAATGGAGTGACGACTGGATCTGAGGTGTTCAGATCAGATCGGAGGGATTCGATCTGGTCTGGTGTGACGACTAGATCTGAGGGGCTCAGATCGGATCAGAGGGATTCGATCTGGTCTGTGTTTCTTGTAACCGGCAAGTGGCCGGAGAGGAGTGGATGAGGGCGGCGATGCTTGCAGGTGTGTTGGGGAGGACGGAAGGATGGAGAGGCTACCCGAGTTTGCTCGAAGTGGCAGGTCGGCTGCCGGTGGCCGGACGGTGTGGATCTGGCTTGCGGGACGGTGGCGAGCGGCTTGCAGTCTGCTGTCCTTTTTGGTTGGGCTATGTGCGTTTTGGGCCTGGGCTCTGGGCCCAAATTCGCTTTATTTTATTAAATGTATGTTTTTTTGTTTTCTGTTTTTATTAGGTAATGGTGGCTATATGCCGGCAATAAGTCCCTGTCAATTTTGGGCAGGGCGACGACCTTGTGTGCGCTTGGTTTACCCTAGTTAGGTTGCGAGTTCCCAAATGGTCTCAACCTCTTAGTGGCAGGATGAAACTACGTGTCACCGAACTTGTTTTCCAGTGGCAACATAGTGGGAAAGCTGATCTTATTAATATATTATGGCTTCGAGTAAGCATTTCCTTTCCGTTATGTCGCCGAATCTGTAAAGCGAATAGAGTAGCCAGAAGTGCACTCTTCGCTAGTTGGTGCCTATTTAGAATACACACCTTTGTGGAGACTCTCGTTATTATCTCGAGTTGTTCTTCTTATGCTTATTGTAATTTGGGGTTCAGGTATCATGTCTCCCCCCATGTATTCTAAGGGTTCATTAATGATCAAAGCCTAAGGGCGGCTGTGCAAGCCCTCTTTCAAAAAAAAGAAAAAGGGATTGATTTTTTTTTTTTTCATGTTTTATACTTTTACATCGGTGTTCACAAAGGATATTGCGAAAATTTGATGAAGTTAACACTAATGGTTTTGCGAAGTTAATAAAGAATTAACGATGAGGGGGCAACAAAAAATACCAAAAAATACAAAAAATTCAAATTTGGGTGAAGAAGATAAAGATCAATGTTATCCAATGAGAAATTAAGTAGTATTTGTATTTAATTAATTGGTTATGTATTTAGTTGTCCTTATAGATTTGGATTTTAGATAATTAATATATTGTTTTAGGGAATCGAGATTTGAGAGAGAAATTGATTTGTTTTCATTGATAATAAGAGTCTCTTTATATAGAGGTTACAAAGCATAGAATCAGAGTTGTACAAGGAAGGTAATCATACATTGATTGGATATCTCTAAGATTCTCCAAGATCATCTCTAATTCTAACCTTATTTCAACTAGAGCAAGTAACCTCGAGTTTGGGCTAGACCCAAAATCTGGATTTACTTGACCACTCCCCCTTATGTCGCCCAAACGTGGTGCTCCTCTCATTGCCTCATTAAAAACCGAGTAACAAAAACCCTGTGGGGCAAAAATAACCTCGGTCGAAGGGGAAAAAGAGCACAACACACTCTTCACGTTTCGAGATCAACATGTAGACATCTCCCCCTGATGTCTGGGTCTCCCCCTAATGACTACGATCATGGGAGTTCAGATAACTTCCGCAAGCCAATGCTTGCAACATGTTTCTCGAACGTGGATTTAGGCAATGACTTAGTAAACAAGTCTGCCACATTGTCCTCAGATCGAACCTGGTTCACTCTGATCTTGAGGAGCTTCTGTTGTTGTTGATTATAGAAGAACTTGGGCGATATGTGATTGGTATTGTCGCCTTTGATGTAGCCTTGCTTCATTTGTTCAATGCAAGTAGCATTATCCTCATAAATGCTGGTAGGCTCATATGTGGTAGACTTTAGACCACAATTGCTTCGAACATGCGTAACTATGGATCTAAGCTATATACATTCACGAACTGCTTCTTGAAGAGCAATAATCTCTGCATGGTTCGAAGAAGTAGTGACTAGGGTCTGTTTAGTAGACCTCCAAGATATCGTGATCTTACCCATGGTGAATACATAACCAGTTTGGGAACGACCTTTGTGTGGGTCAGAGAGGTACCCAACATCAGCAAAACCTTCTAAAACACTTATGTTGTTTTGGAATGGGGAAAGAGAACGCAAACCACGATTGGTGGCGTTCCTGGCATATGATTGGTACGAATCCATCGTCTCTCTGTAGGGATAGAACAATCCTATATCAATCGTACCACTTAGGTATTGAAAGATATCTTTAACACTAGTCCAATGGCGTCATGTTGGAGCAGAGCTATATCTAGCAAACAAGTTCACAGCGAAAGAGATGTCCAGTCTTGTGCATTGAGCTAAGTACAATAATGTGCCTATTGCACTTAATTAGGTAGGGCACTTCTGCCTCTAGCACATCTTCGTCGTCATCTTTTGGACGGAATGGATACTTCTTTGGATCAAGACTATGGACGACCATTGGGGTGCTTGAAGGCTTAACTTTATCAGTATTGAAACGCCTAAGCATCTTTTGGGTATCAGCTGATTGATGAATCAGAATACCATCATCACAGTGCTCAAGTTCCAAACTGAGGCAAAACCGTGTTTTTCCATGATCTTTCATCTCAAACTCGGATTTCAAATGTTCAGTAGTTTCCCTAGCTTAACTCTTTAAGAGTGTCAATTATGTTCATGTCATCGACATACACTGCTACTATTGCAAATCCGGAACTTGTTCTTTTTATGAACACACACGGGCATAGTTCATTGTTAACATATCTCTTCCCAATCAAGTAGTCACTTAGATGGTTATACCACATCCTTCTGGATTGCTTTAATCCATATAGTGAGTGTTTCAACCTTATTGCAAACTTGCTCTGTGGTTTAGAGCCACTTGACTTGGGTAATTGAAGTCCATCTAGAACCTTCATGTAAATCTCTATATCTAGATCCCCATATAGATACTCAGTAACCACATCCATGAGCTGCATGTTCAGTTTTTCAGAAACTGCCAAACTGACAAGTTAGCGGAACGTAATAACGTCAATTACAGGAGAATATATCTCCTTGTAGTCGATTCCAGGGTGTTGTGAGAAGCCTTGCGCCACAAGGCGAGTTTTGTACCTTACAATCTCGTTTCTCTCATTATGCTTTCTAACGAATACCCATTTATGACCAACTGGTTTGGTGTTGGCGGGTATTGGCACAACTTGCCCAAATACCTTTCTTTTCGCTAGAGAATGAAGTTCTGCCTGGATCACTTCTTTCCATTTTGGCCAATCAGCTCTACGTTGGCATTCATCAACGGAGCGTGGTTCGATATCATTTGTCTCAATAATCTCACGCGCTACAGAGTACGCAAATACATCATCAATGATAATGGAGTTTCGTTCCCACGTCCCATGCACACTAGTGTAATTTACAGAGATCTCTACGTTCTCAGGGATAGGTTCTGACATTGAGGCGTCCCCAAAGGATGTCTCTTGGACATAACCATAATCCGGAAGATTCTCATGGGACGGATTTTGAGTATCGATGATCAAAGGATTTGTTTGTGTCTCATTCGCCTTCTTTCTAGGGCGAGTATCCTTCGAACCAATCGGTCTACCGCGCTTTCTCGTAGGACCTGCAACCATAGACACCACATCACTGCCAATATGGGCAGTGCCGCCATCTCCTGGTACCTCAGGAGCGGCATTACATCCAGTATTTGGGACGTCAATCCTTGCAGGCACGTTTGCAGCAGGTATATGTGATCTCTTCACTTTGGCAACATCAGAAAACGCATCAGCCAGAGTGTCTGCCATGTTCTAGAGCTTGATAACTCGTCGCATTCGGACTGTGCGGTACGGGGATCGAGATGAGACATAGTAGGGACAGACCACGACAATTCCTGTCGTTTCTGTTGAACATCTGTGTTCTTATCTCCCCCTAAAGACTGGAAGACTATCTCATAAAAGTGACAATCCACAAATCTAGCTGTAAAGTGATCGCCTGTCAAGGGTTCAAGGTAGCGGATGATAGTTGGAGATTCATATCTAACATATATGCCCATTCATCTCTATGCACCCATCTTAGTACGTTGTGGCGGGGTAATAGGTACATAAATGGCACACCCAAAAATGCGTAAGTACGAGATATCTGGCTCGTACCCAGTCACTAGCTGTAACGCAGAATAAGGTTGGGTGGCGGTGGGTCGTAAACGAATGAGCGTTGTTGCGTGCAATATTGCATATCCCCAAGCGGAAATAGGGAGATTGGTGCGCGCGTATAACCAATGTCTGTGCTATCATTTGTAGTTGTTTGATAGCAGCATCCGCTAGACCATTATGAACATATATGGGTAACTAGATGCTCTACATCAATCCCCAGTGACATGCAATAGTCATCGAACGTTTTCGATGTAAACTCCCTAGCATTATCAAGTCGAATTAACTTAATCGGATGGTCCGGGTAGTGAGCCCGTAGATGGATAATCTGGGCTAGGAGTTTAGCATATGCAGCATTTCGAGTGGACAACAGCGTGACATGTGACCAGCGTGTCGACGCATCAACCAATACCATAAAGTATTTAAAAGGTCCGCAAGATGGTTGAATTGGTCTACAAATATCCCATTAGATTCTCTGTAAGAATGGAATGAGTATTTTTGGATCCTTTGCGTACGTAGAACGGTCTCAGTCCTAATTTCCCTGAGGAACAGGCTTTGTAAAATGAGAGAGGGGCCTTAGAAGATACCAATAAGGATTTTGGTTGGGTCTGAGCGTCTGAAGCGCTATTCGAAGCAAAATTTGTGACTACATCACCCATCATGGCATTGGAACCATGGGAAGTGGCATCCATGGCACCATGGCCATGGGTGACGCCATTTATGGCATTGTTAAGGGGGACAAAGGTGACCCTAGTGCTGCAGTGGACGGCGGTGGCGCCAGAGGCGGCTGCAGCGGCGGTCATACTAAGTCCGGGAATCAATCTTTGATTCTTTCTTCATTTCGCTCGAAAGAATGGATGTCCGTGTGAAGTGTTTAGTATACGGATCATCATATCACAACCAGGATGTCCTAATCGGTCATGGTAAAGCCAATATGTGTCAGAATCCAAGAGATCGTCTCTTAACACATTATTGGATTCAATAGGTCGAATTGTAGTGACATAAAGTCCACTAGATTGACACATAAGCTTCTCTATGATTCACTTTCATCCGCAATCATTAGAGGTAATGCAAAGGAACTCTTTTCCATTCTCAGTATGAGTTTCTGCATGGAATCTGTTGGCTCTGATATCTTTAAACCTACATAAGGTTCGATTTACCTTAGGAGCATAGAAAGCTTCTGCGACATTAATCAAGGTACCATTTGGCAAAGGGAATTGGGTCATTCCATGTCCTTGAACTAAACATGATGGCCCAGCAATCGTAGTCACAGAGGAATATGTAGGCAACATCTCCAAGAATAATTGTCTATAGTGGAGAATGGTGTGCGTAGTCGCACTAACCGTAAGACATTGCAGTTCTCCAGAATCCATTCCTAAAAGAAAAGGCTCGTAATTAAAAAGGGGTCATAATGAAAAGAATTCAACTTTTATTAATAAGCCAAACGGAATTACATCATTGTCTCTTTAGCCAAAGAAAATCTAATCCAATAAACTAGCTAATGCAAAACAATGGCATTCGTCTAACTTCTTTCGGTAACTCCAAAGCAAATGTGACCAGGTGAGTAAAGAGATGTCGGTGAAGCAAGGCTCGCTTAAGTACCACTAATCTCAAAACCTTCCTAGACATCACACTTTCTTTAGATGAGCCTACTTTGAAGAAAGACTAAACCATTGGCATTCACTACAAAAAATAATATGACAATTGCCTACATCTCTTGGAAAATAAAAAAACTTAATCAAAATCACCAGTCTCTTGGCCCTTGAAGTCTTCCACCCTAAGAGCGAGATCGTCATCTTAATCTTCTTGCTCCATGTAATGTGCTTCCCTTGCTTCACAATACGCCTTGTATGCGTCTGCAACATTCTGGGATACTATACATGCTTTGGCCCAATGTCCGGACGCTCCACATCGAAGACAAGCATCCTTATGGTTAGGTTCCCTTGATCAAGGCGCTTTAGGGGTGCGTTGAGGATGGCTTCTTTCTTAGTGGCGTCACCACCATAGCCAGAGGCTTGGCCTTTCTCTCTCTTCAAACGTTGACCTCCACGGTTCCATGTACGCCTATCTTGGCGGTTTCCTTCCTCTTTCGGGTGAGAATATGGACCCGAACGTCCAGAATTATCCCTATTCTTAGAGTTTTGCTCCTTGCGTCCTCCCTTGGGAGCGTGACTATAATTAGACTCTAGAATAGAATTGGGTCCCACAGGTCTAGAGTTATAGTTCGTCACAAAGATATTGTCATGCTTCTCAGCTACGTTCATGGCGCCAATAAGCTCATGAAACCTTGTGATGAGTCCTGCATTTACATGAATCCGATAATTCTTTGCAATCATCAGTGCAGAGACGGGGAAGGTAGAGAGAGTCTTCTCGATCAACATCGTATCAGTGATGGTCTTACCACAGAACTCCATCAAAGACTTGATACGAGGGGCATCCGAATTGTAGTCAAGTACGGACTTGAAGTCACAGAAGCGGAGGCTATGCCATCTCACTTCTAAATCTAGAAGCAGGGAGTCACGAATGTTGTCAAACCGCTGCTCGAGTTCTACCCATAGCTTTCTAGGGTCCTCCTCATTGAGGTACTCATTCTGGAGCGCGTCATTCATGTGCCTTGTCATGAGAATTATGGCTTTAGCTTCATTGGCCTCTCTCGTAGCTTTATTTGCTTCATAAGCGGCAGCTTGTTGAGAAGTAAGCACGTTCTGACTTGGCTCTTGGATCTTATCTAGGATCCCATCAGCCTTAAGATGGTGGCGCATATCACGGACCCACTTGTGGTATCATGAGCCTGTTGTCTTCAGTGGAACAAAGTTCAACTTGTTCAGGTTACTCATCCTGAAAAACAACAAAAGATTAGGGTTAGTTTCGGAGTGAAAAAGACTACCACGAAAACAATAAAAAAATTTGATCGTAGTCGCTTCCAAGAAATTAGGGATTTCTAAGCGTAGTCGCTTCCAAAAAATCCAATTCCAAGAGGTATTGGATTAGATCAAAACAATGATGTGTTTGTGGTCGATCATAACTTCTCAACAAACTCTATGTTTGGAGGACTCTACAAGCTCCACGCTTGGAGTGAGCACGAACCCCCACAGTCCGGCTTTTGGTCTCCTTTATGAAAAGAAAGGGGGGGTAGAAGAAGGGAGGTTGCAAGTCCCCGGGAAAAAGAAGAGAAAAAGAATAAAAACTTCAAAAAAGGGGAACTTTTAGTAAAAATTACCTCAAAATAGGTCGCCGGAAAATTTGGCCTGAAAAAGTTACCGGAGGTGGCCGGAAAGTAGCGGAGGTGACCTGTCTTCGAAGCTGACATGTCAGTGGGCCTGTGGGCTGCTTCTCCTTTTTTTTTTTTTTTCAACTGGGCTTCTGTGGGCTCTAGGCTGCGTCAGTGGGCCACCTCCTTCTTTTCTTCTCTCTGGGCCCACTTCTTTCTTTTTCCTTTCTTCTCTCTAGCTGTTCAAGGGTGCAGCTTCTTTTGGTGGCCGGTTCGGAAACGTTAAGGCCGGTTCCGGGAAAAAATTATCCGGTTTCCGGATTCTGGGGTAGTAGTGCCGCCTGTGACAGAAGATGACCGTAAGAGGTGGACGAAAGTAGTGCGAAACGGGCAGGAGATCTTCTGCTTCTTCTTAGGGCCGGTTCGGAGTTTTTCTTGCAGGTTCCGGGGGTGGCGCCGCCGGTTCTGGACTCCTAGAGTTGAAGGCTTCAAGGTGTGCGGCTGTGGTTGTAGGAATATGAAGGCTACGAAATCAGGGTTTCAGGGTTAGGGCTTCGTGCTGATAACGTGTTTTAGGGAATCAAGATTTGAGAGAGAAATTGTTGTGCTTTCATTGATAATAGGGGCCTCTTGATATAGAGGATTACAAGACATAGAATCAGAGTTGTACAAGAAATGTAATCATACATTGATTGGATATCTCTAAGATTCTCCGAGATTATCTCTAAATCTAACTCTATTTCAACTAGAGCAAGTAACCTCGAGTTTGGGCCAGACACAAAATCTGAATTTACTTGAACATATACTTATTAGTCATTTTGCACTTGGGTAATATATAATTCAAATGTTTATAGGGTGAACTAAGAAAATGGTAGGGTGGCAATAGCCGCACCCTTTTCCAATCTTTTTTTTTTCTTTCTTTTTCTTTGAAAGGGGTTTGGAACCCAGCCTAGCTGGGAGGCTCAACTCCACGCTCGATTTCATTTATTATATTAATATTAAATTTTTGCAATCGGAGGGGGGACATAAAACCTGAATCCCATGCTACAATAGGACACTTACAATAATCCTCGTAGAGTACATCCTGAATAATAGTATGAGTCTCATCTAACCAAACATCATCTAAACCAGTAACACTAGCAAGGTGTGCAAGCCTATGTGCAACACCATTTACTTCAAGGAAGATATGCCGAATTCTAATTGATTGAAAAGCAGATAAATAATCTTTACAATCATCTAAAACTCGACTTACCTCTGAATAATTTTCCTTAGAACTATTGAGCGCATCAATCAAAAGGGCAGAGTCGCTCTCAATGTTAATTTCCGTCCAACCTTGGTGTATACCAAGAAGAAGACCAACTCTACACACCACAGCTTCCATATTAATAGTCTAGTTTGCATGCAGAAAAGGCCTCACAATAGCTACAACTCCCGTGCCCAAGTCATCTCTGACCACTACCCCAATGCCTCCAACTCCACAATCCGCTCTAAATGCACCATCAATGTTAATTTTCAGCCTTCCTGTGGGAGGACATTGCCACTTAGTCAGAACCTCTTCTTTTTTCTCGTCGCTTTTGGGTGATACTGTTGGAAATCTTCCAACCTCTGTCTACACCACTTAATCATATGCATGGGTTGAAAATTGCCACCCTTCCAGACAAAATTATTTCTCTCACTCCATAATAACTAAAGAGCCATAAAAAAAAGTAATCACACAAATCAGCCCCTAATAGTCCATGGATAATCATATATGGTCAGCCATTCCTACCCAACCCTATCGTGTCTTTCCAGCCGTTCAACACGTCTTTTTTTTTTTCCCCTCTAAACATCTGATTGTGTTCCTTTCTTCCCCGTTGACCAGTTCCAATTCTTCAATTTCTCAGAAGCCATGGCTCTTTTCCGTCGATCCTTCAATATCTGTGGACCTCCCCGATGACCCACTGCGGGAGAATGTGGAGAGCTCCTCCTCGTCGCCGATGAAGGTGGATACCCATCTTTCTGCAGCCTCGGAGGTGAAGATGGTTTCAATGTTGCTTGAGAGAGACGAAGGCCCAGAGCTTTTTGTGTTTGCTTTGCTTGAATTGATGGGTTCTTCAATTTATGGTTTAATTGGACTGTGGAACTGCATCGTAGGAGTGGAACTGATGAGGAGAAGAAGAGTACCTTTACCCAAGGACTAAAATATCGAATATCGAGGAAATATCGATAGTCCAAAAAATGGAAATATTGAGGAAATTTCGATCTAAGTAAATTTTTGAAAAAAAATGATGGACATTTATAAAGTAACATGGAAATCATTAATGAATTTTCATGAAATGTTTACATGATCAGTTACCTATAGTATTTCAAAAATGGTGGTGCTATTCACACACCCCCTCTATTTTTCTATTACTTTAATTCAATTTTTTTTAAATAAAAAAATTACCCTAACTACCCTTCCTTATAATTATGTTTCTTTTTCTTTTTTCTATTTGGGAAGTCAATCATCCTCAAATCCTAAACCCTTATTTTCCCGCAGACACAGAGGTCTTCAAAACTTTTTTTGATTCCCTCTTTTCTTTTTCATCAAAAACATCTCTAGCATAGTCATTCTATCTCTCTAATATGATGCTTTGAAGTTTAATCATGGTAGAACAAGAAACTTTAGACCCATCTTTTGAAAAAAATTTACATTTGATCTGCAATGAAGACATGGAAAAAAAAAATATGAGTTTAGTGATCATTTGAGCAACCATAAAACTTTACAACAGCCTAATAATGATGACCTGATGATTATAAACATGATTTGTTCTGCTATATTATGCTAGTAGAACATAATTTTGTCCCCACACAAAGATTGCAACTCATTGCAATCAATATTATGTAGAGCATCTCAAAATTTTGTGTACATCATCAGCTGCAGCGTGGAAGCTTGTGGCTGAAGTGGATAAAACGTTGATTCCATTTTTTTTTTATTTGAGGATGATGCACCTGGATTAAGAGTCATAAACAAACAAGCATTGAGTTTGGTACTTTGCAAAGTACGTATGAGGACAAACTTTACAATTTAGATTCAGTTGGGTGAAGGTGATTACCTGGGAAGCATATTCTTTGTTTAATAATACAGGTCATTCCACTTAAATAATACGTTTTCCTTTATTTATAGGTAAAAAAAAAGGGTGCGGCTATTGTCACCCTAGCATTTTTTTAGTTCACCCTACAAACACATGAATTATTGAAAGACTATATTACCCAAATGTAAAATGACTAATAAGTACATTAATTTTTAAAAATCCAAATATGTAAGAAAAAATAATACATAAGTAATTAATTAAATATAAAGACTACTTAATTTCTCATTGGATAACATTAATTTTTATCTTCTCCACCCAAATTTGAATTTATTACTCTTTTTTTTGTCTTTTTGTGGCCTCCTCATCTTTAATTCGACATTTAATTCACAAAACTATTAGTGCTAACTTCATCAAAATCTTTGCAAATACCCTTTGTGAACACCGCAAATAAAAAATTTAAAACACGGCAAAAAAAAAATCAATCTCTTCTTCATTGCTCATAGTTGTAAATTTATTAATATTTTTACATGGATTGAAATAGAGAACATTGAAATTGAAAACAAAAATAAAAAAATGGAAGTAAATCAGATTATGATTTTATTAGGAAACTTTAATATATTAATTTTTTTATTGGTATAAATTAAATGAGAGATTTTTGTTAAAAATATTTATTTTTTAATTGGATATGTCATATAAGGATATTCTTGGAAAGAGAAATGGGTTACATAAGTAAATTTAATAACTGAAATTAAAATGTAGGGTGTAATGAGCAAGTAGGGCTGTAGGGTGAACAAAGAAAATGGTATGGTGGCAATAGCCGCACCCAAAAATTGATTTATTGTGATTGATTCATGATTGAATTGCCAATAGAAAAAAAAAAAACAGTTTTACAAGAGAATTAGGTAGTTAGGGTAATTTATAAATAAGATTGAATTAAAGTAATAGAAAATTAGAAGGGGTGTGTGAATAGAGAAAAAGGGTGTGTGAATAGCACCACTCTTTCAAAAAAAGTGTTTGATAAACTTAATTGTAGTAATTAGAGTATAATAAGATACATAGACATGACAAAAAAAAATGAAATTCTACATGAGAAATCTCAAAAATGACTTAAATAGGAGATTATGAGTCTCTAAAAAAAAAAGGAGATTATGAGATTTAATTATTATTTATAATAATATTTTATAATTAAATAAATATGTTAAAATAAACATCGGTCTTCAAACAAACAGAAAAAGAAGTAGAAAATGGTCCATAGAAATACATAGAAAAGTTTTTATTTTTTAATAGAGCCAAATGTTTACTAGTTAGTAAATTAGATAATCATAAGATTTATAAGCATGGAGGAAAAAGATTCAAAGAGCGATACATGACCCTATAAATTTTTAAAATTTTTCTCTTTAAATGTTATACAGTTTAGTCGGATTGGATAAGTATAAGAGCTAGTTTTCACGAGGTATCAGGTTCGAACCCCAACCTTGTTAAAATTTTGCGAAAATTTTGAATATTTCCGAAAATATTGCGAAATTTCGAAAATTTCTCATGATATTCTCTTAGTTAGTCAAAGATATATCGAGACCCTAAAAAAATGGAAATATCGCAGAAATTTCGAGGATATTATCGATTTTTCGGACCTTACCTTTACCATATGCTTAAGTTAAAAAAAATATATAAGTTCATGTGTTGCACAAGTATTATACTGAGTCCATTACGTAAAACACCCATGTTCTCAAATAATGTGCAGCATGCTCTTTTGGCTTCAGTTTCGCAGAAAATTCTGATATCTGATATACCATGCAGAAAATCCTGATATATCATGCAGATGCACGGCAGCCAAATCCTAGTTGAGAAGGACAGAAGTTCCAAAAGCATTGAATTGCCGTCATAAGAAAAAAAAAACATTGAATTGCCAAACAATCTTTAAACACGTGTTTCGCTGTCTCCACAGACTTGCAACACACAACAATGAACAATTATCAGATAACGATACCCACTCAGAAGAGAGAACTGACCTGGTAGGCAGAGCACCATTCAGAAGGCGCCATGTGAAAACTTTTACCCTTGGAGGTACAGCGGCCTTCCAAATTTTGGCCCAGTAGTATCGCAATCTATGTTTTCTTACTAAAAATCTTTGTCTTATTTTTCGTTTGTTCCGCTCCTTGGTAACAGACTCGTAGTACATTATTACCATCATCCAACATTCTTTATAACGCACGTACCATTCACTTCTAACATACAAATTCATGGACAAGCACACACCATCCGTTAACTATCAACCCATTGGTGGTGCCGTGGTGGCGGAATGGCCTATGGAACCCAATTAACCCAGGACAATGACACCATGAAATATTCTTCGAGACTCAGTCATGCACCAGATAGGTACATATGAATTAGTTTACTAATTAACTCTAGCTCAGTGTTATAATATGGGGTAAATCCTTCATGGTTTCCAAGTTTTATTGTAGAAAGTGTATCTAGGGCAGGAACCAATAGATAAATAAAGAAAAGAGAAAATTTTACAAATAGTACTCCAATAAAAAGTCATTCATCACTTTGGTACATCAATTTCAAAAACTATCATATTGCTACCCCAATATTTAGATCCGTCACAATTTTCATACCTTCCGTCTATAACGGTGTTAAATCTACTACAACACAAACTATTTCATGGGCATGACGAAATACATGTCTGTGAAAGGATAGTTTTAATATAAACAATAAAACAGATTAGAGTAAAAAACTCCACCACCAATAAAACAATAAACCTTTTATCAAAAAAAAAAAAACAATAAACCTTTTTTTTTTATATATATTTTCCACTCTATGAGAGTCTAATTAGGACCTAATAGAAGAGAGATTTATATCACTACACCAATTGGTACATGCTTTCTTTCAAACACTTGGCAAGAAAACTGAAATTCACTAAAAATTTAATTAGTCATAATATTGACTTGTTTTTTTTATCTCATTTTTCTTTTGTTCGACTCATGTCAAGTAATTTCACGGGGATCAGTTTGTTCGGAAAAAAAGTTACAAAAAGAATAGTTAATTAACCCAAAATTCCACCAATCCACCATGATGCCAGCACCATCTATACTGATCGATCAGACTAAGAGAGAGTTGAATCAGTTTATAAGAATCTGAATAAATTGGTCTGCTCGTATATTGGCCTGACATAACTAAAATTATGAAATTTTTTCTCAGATTGGGCAAATCAAAGAAAGAAAGAGAAAGAGAAATAGTGACTCTGACAATTGAAATACATGTAATGGTACACTAGTTTATGTCTCGTCTACCACATACCATTATGAATTGGTCAATACAAATTATAGAGTTGTGCATAACTACATGAACTTAGCATATCTCTCATGTATTGTTGCATTAATGCAACTATATATAACTAGCCAAAGAGAACACTAACATCGTCAAAAGCAGATTTTGCAACTTATGATCCAAAGACCAAGCAGATGCTTTAGCAAATTCACAATTCACTATCTCATCTTTGGTACACAAATTTATCATCTTGTTAATTTGTTTTGCAACAGCAAAGTCTTATTCGCGCAGCAAATCCGTTGACGTCAGTGGCAAAAGTGGTAGTCTCCTCCTTTTGCCCTGTAGCCAAAGGAATTTAACCACCAGCAAGACCAAACCAAGAAGTGCCGGCAGCAGCAACACTAACTGACATATCCATAAGATGACCGGAAAAAGAAGGGCCGCGAGTAACGAAACTAAGACAAAACCAAAGAATATCATGCCCAGGCTGCACCACTTACGAGCTCCAGCATATCGATCACAATCAACATCATGACTTTGGCTTGTAAGAATCCGGAATCCCATTAAGGACAAGCAATGTGCGAGTAAGCTGAGCAGGACAAGGATGATGGTGACAGGGTGAGTTTGGAACAGATTCTCTGCTGGATATCTGATCTGGATGAAGGTGAGGAGTATCGGAACAGTGAAAGTAACAACGTCGTGATGGCTAGAATAGATTGAAGATGCGTTCGTGTACCATTGATTGTTGACGAAGAAGCACATATTGACATTTGAAGGATTACTCATTCCAATAAAAAGACGATAAATAGCCATTTTTCTTACGTACCCTACTTGGTTTCGCACAGAGTACTGAAGGAGAAGTAGAAGAAGAAGAAGAAGAGGGTACTATAGCTGTGGAAATCGCACAGAGTACTGAAGGAGAAGCAGAAGAAGAAGAGGGTGTTGTAGCTGTGGAGACGAAGCAATGGAACTGCAAGTAATTTATAGAGAAACCTAGCCTTCGATCACTTCTTGGTCCATTAGGTGGGTAATGTAATCCAATGGCATTTCTTGTAATAGTATGTAGGTCGACATTTGCAAGGGTAAATAACTAAATACCTATGGTGCCGCCTTTATCCATGCCAGCTGAGGTGGACCAATGAACCTTAAACCAACTTGGCTACTTCTCACGTTCCGCCACGTAAACGCAATGGGAACAAATGAGAAGGTTATTTTCAAAATTTGTTACCCCATTGCCCTTGACGTGTATTGGTTATTACAAAGGTTGCCCTTCCTACTCGCGCCCTTTCCATGTTTGATTCTGGAATTTGACCAAAAAAAAAACAGATGATTGATTCTGGAATGAAATTTCGTGACTATTGTATTTGACAATATGTGCCTCAATTTTCTAAATCAATATCAGGAAACTTTTTATTGTTTTATTATATCGCATCCACTGATTGACTGTTTTCCGGCGTCTACATTATCACAATATTCTTATCCAAGCAACTTATTGCCTACAATATCATATTGATTGATTACTTGTCTCTTTTTACTCTCGGTTAAATGGTAAATGAGGCCTTAAATTTGTAATCTCAATCTAATGTGGCATGTCATGTTAAGCATGCGCACCACCTATTTGTCACATTATATCATGTAATTGTTTTAAAAAGACCATATTATTTCTCCAAAATCTAATGACTCTAAATTATTATTATTTTTTTAATTCTTCGTTTCATTGCACTCATCAGTATTAATTAAGCAAACAACCTTAAGATTAAATTTTCAAAAACCTGAATATTACCCTTGGTTTATTAAAAGGTTCTAACAAAAAAAATTCATACTTCAAGGGCAAAGTAGTAAACAATTACCATTATATTTAAAGGAAAAAAATTCAAAAATGAAAACCAAAACCCTAAACTCTTAGGACATCTCCAACAGAATACCTATTTTAAAAAAAATTGAAATTTAACAAATTTTGGGATAAGTTTTATCTCCAGCAGAATACCTATTTAAAAGCTAAATTTAGCTTTAGCTAAAAACTCTAGCTAAATATAGCTAGAGAAGAGAGAGAAAATAACTTCACGTAAAATCTTCAACGTTCCAATTCTTCAGTTCCAACGTTCCAATTTTTGAGTTCCAACGTTCTAATTTCTGGGCTCTTGAGTTCTCTCTTCCTCTATTTAAGATGAATTATGAATTTGTAAATTTTGCTTGTAGTTTTCGAAGGGCATCTGAACAATTGGAGATATCTACCATTAGAGATCTCAGTTCTTCATAGACTGGTAAGACTTTATCTTCTCTGATTCCTCTTCTTATGTTACACGTGCTAGACGTTTTGTTATCACGTAAAAAACGAGTCATAGCTAAAGAAAGAAATTATCAATATTGAAAGTGAAGTTGAAGATGGAAGATGGTTGAACATGAATATACGTCTTTTTTTTATAGAACAGACGTTGTAGGTAGCCGTTGATTTAGTTATATTTTTTTAAATTTTAAATTAACTCCAGAATAGCTATCCTTGCTGGAGGACAACTCTCAAATTGGATAGCTATATTTAACTTTTACCAATTTTTAGCTATTTTTAGCTATATTTATAGCAAACACTGTTGGAGATGCTCTTAACCAAGTGTGTTTTTCTCAATTAACAACAGTTCAGCGATATCCCACTAACAACAACCGTCTTGAGTCTCCCTCTGTTTACATTTCTTTTCCTCTTCTCTCTCACCAGCACAAACAAAACACAGTGCATATAGGTACGTATGCTTTAGAAAGAACTCAAAGAAGTGTGGAATAAATTCTCTTTCATCACAAATGTGAACTTCACATGGACTGATAATACTTGGAATAATTCTGTTTCTTCAGTCTTCAGTCATTGTAAGTTTCTCTTGGGTTTCTTTTTCTCATTATTTCTTACTCTCTTCAATTTCAGAACTGATATTGATGTAGTTTTTCTTTGGGTTTTATTATTACTTTGTCGTGTGAATATTGAATATAAGTTCAGTAAATTATGGCCGCTTGAGTTTCCTAATATCAACTCTTTGATGAGGTCTTATGCAACTACGGAAGAGTTGGTAATTGACAGAATACTAATTACCCTTGATCAAAATGGGGGAGTTGTTGCTACACATATATGGGAAGGTTTCTTAATTGGCATGACTTATTATTGGAAAAAAAATCTCTTATGGGAGGCAAATTCTAAATTGCAATAGGCAGCAAGTCCACATTGGTGTACAGAAGAAATCGATCAGTAAGTATATTTGTTTTGAAATTTCTTTTAGTCTTAAATTTATTTCAAAAAGTGAGGTGAATGGCATCTGAATTGCTAAAGGTCACCCACGAATGGCCACTGTTGCATACATCAGTTTTCATGTAACCAAGTCTGTATTTGGTTGTTCAATCTGTATATAGGACTGTTTACATCTTTCAACCGCACATGGAAGTCATGGGGTGGCCTCTTCTACATTGCATCTCACGTACCTGCCAAAATCCTTCTTCCTTTGCTTAAAATTAATTGAGTTTCACTTTTAGAAATTGGTTTTCTGCTATCATGTCCCTTTCTGCTTTACAACTGAATGCATCAATTCGGGGAAAAAAAAAAAGAAAAAAAAAACAACAACAATTCCCCTCCGATTTACCAAACAAACACAATGAACGAACACCTTAGTCGTGACTGCAAGAGATTGCTATAACTAGGAAGAGTACCGAGAGAGAGAGAGAGAGAGAGAGATGAATGCAAATGCAATTATCCAATGGTATTTTAAATCAAGAGATTACATGATGTAAAAGAAAAAATATAATCAAGTAACAAGACTCCTGAAACAATATAGAGCAAAAAAAAAGACTCCTGAAGCAATATAGAGCAAAAACAAGTAGCACCAACATTTTCTACACAAAATAGAGAGCTGCTGCAGTTCGTCCCTTATCGGTAAGAGTAAGACGATATAAAAAACGAAGAATGTGCAAATAAATTTTCTCCATATTATAACTCAACCGTCTCAAAACTATGATGAAAATAAACATATATTCTAATAATGAAAAATAAAAAAGAAACATGCATACGCCGCACGCGTGAGCGCGGTCCTTCTGCATTTCTAAATCAAAACAACAAACAAAATTCTTCATTACTTTTACAATTGATTAAAACAAGAAAAAAAAAATTCTAGGGCTGGGCACGGGGCGGGTCCAACTAAAATTTCACTGGGCCTGGACCCGGCCCGTTTTTTACGGTTCGGGCCCAAAGCCTGTTTTGGCACAAACAGGAACCGGCCCGTTTCATTTCGGGTCGGGCTTTCGGGCCCAAAAACTGTATTTTACCTTTGCTATATGGATATATATATATATATATATATATATATATATCTGCTTTGCTATGTACCCAGATTTCATTCATTTCAACCTGTTTTTGATTTGAATCAAAACACAATATCAAGATCCAAAGTTCAAGTTGCAAATTCAAATATCCAAAATACATAAAATCCAAATTCAAATACAAGTCAATCTCAATACCTGCAATTGTAAATTTGAAATACAGTGTCCCAATTTAAATATGAAGTCCAAATTGTAAAACAAATATGCAATTGAAATAGAAAGTCCTAATTCAAATACAGCAATTTAGTAGCCCTTTTTCCAGTCTTATGTCCTGCAATTCAGCAGCTACCATCCATCAATTGGCTTCCACAGTTTTACCTACAACAACCATCATAAAGAGATTTAGATAACAAGGAAGTGAGGACTGAGGAACCATTAAAGCTGCAACTTAACTAGCACAACACACACAAAATAAAGCAGCAAGCAATAAACCAAATACCAGCAGCCATCTTCGATTTTTTGGCCCTATAAGCAGTCTTTTTTGCTGATTGTACCGCTGATTTCTCCAGTTCGAAGAAGAACACCAGACAATCACAAGTTCACAACTCCGTTTTCAGACACCTCCATATCCACCAGTTCTAAGGCTTTTGAAGCTTCCAAAATCAAACAAAAAACTTCACTCTATCAGAATATCACAACAAAGAGAAAGGGTCGAATCTACAAATTCCAGAACAAAATCATTTCAAATCGGAGCACATAAACAGAGAGCAACTAAAGAAGGGACTAAGGGAGTACCTGGTGCTTGGTGAGCTTTCTTCGAATGGCCCTGCTCTTGTTCTTGTACGCTTCCCTCAACACAGATCCAGAGTAAGATCACCGCGAGAGAGAGAGAGAGAGAGAGAGAGAGAGAGAGAGACCTTGATATGGGGCAGAGTAAGGCGGACGAGACTCAGAGACTATGATTCTCAGAGAGTTCTGGTGGTTTAAATCGGATTAGCCGGAGGTCGAAGAGGAAGAAAGAAGGAGGTGGTTGATCGAGTGAATGAGTGAAGAATGAGCGACAAGAGATTAGGTTTGGGTCTTTACTCTTTAGGGCTGAAGACGCTAATTCAGTGTGTCCGGTCCTAGGATAAGAATTTTGAGCCTTGTCGTGTAACCACTCACATATAGACACATGTATTCTTTTTATGTAATACTGGCTTTCCGGGCTTTTGCATTTCTAAAATTCAAGGCCCGGGCCCGGACTGTTCTTTGACTACCAAGGCCCGGCCCAGACCGTTTTGACAGAAAAATAAATAGGGGTACGGGTCAGGCTTTCACAGGCCGGTCCAGGTTTGCGGGTTTGCGGGTTTTCCGGCTTAAACGCCCCGCCCTAAAAAATTCTACTCGTGCTTAGATGGGGGAAGATCACCTGTCTCCAAATTTCTTATCTCAACCCTGTCCAAGAATAAAGGTTTGACACATAAACCACTAATCTAACACTGCACTAACTCTGTTAAATTCTCACTAAAAAATAAATAATTGAATTTTTTTTTTAAATAGAGAAGATTTTTCTCTTTCTTTCCGATTGATTGAACCTAAAAGAAAAACTTTTAGATCGAGCCATATATAGAGTCCCTGATAGCCTTCCGAGCCAGATAACTGTCTTCATCGACGTTGTCTCCGTCCTCATCATCATCCACTTCTTTACTCTACTGGCTTTACTTCGTGGCCCAAGCTGAGGAGGCTAGAGTTGGCTTGGCAGAGCTTTTCTTGGTTAGGGTATTGGTTGTAGGAGTTACAATGGCTATGGTGGTTGCTACACCGGCTGATAGTGTAGATGAGGATGGTGGGTCCTTTAGGGGGAGACTCTAGTCATAGTCCTCGTCTAGAGCGATGTGTATGGCATCGATGGCAACTGGAGAATCGGGCTACAAGTCATCTTGCTCTTTGAATGCGGCTTCATTCTTCTCTGAATTCGATTTTCTAGAAATAAAGTACTGGCTATTTCATTCGGAAGAGGAACACTTAAATATGTCTCCCAAAATCAGATTTCTTCTTCAAATTTATAAGGGATACAAGTGTCTCAAACTCTGACGCCCCCAAGTTCAAGTTGATTACACAGGCCATTCTCTTCGGTTGTCTTAGGATCGACGGCTCTCTGGCTATGAGGGCTACCAAGGAGTTGATGGCTAAATCTGAAACATTTTCTTCTAGGCTCAACCGATCGGAAAGAAAAAGAAAAATCATCATATTTTATTATTTATTATTTTATTGAGAGTTAACAGAGTTAGGCTTAGTTTGGTATTGCAGTGAGAATAATCTGCTATGAAATAAATCAATGATAAAAATAATCAGCAGTGAATCAAAGCAGTTAGGCGTTTGGTAAATTTTTTAGTAAAAATGAAATTTCATTGATCAAGTGAGATGATTGCAATCATAGATAATTGTATCCGACACGATAGTTAGAGCATTGTTATGCCAAACATTGTCTATATTGGACTCATAAGCTAAACTAGCTAGTCTGTGAGCAACACAGTTTGTGTTCCTAGGATTAATATGAGCAACTGTTGTTGAGACCAAAAATTTCACAAACCCAAAATGAAAAAATTGGTTCAATATTGCAAAAGTGAGAGAGTCTAGTAGCTTTCAAATTGGTTTAGCTTGATTATCTCCAAAGCATGATAATTGTACAATTTTGTTGTGGCCAAATTAGAGTTCTAGATGTTTTCAAATAGCATAAAAACAAAAAAAGGAAGCAATAGAACAAATCATGCATGCATCACGTGGATTGGGACTCAAGGCATCAAAATTCAAATTTAGAACCTTGGATAATCTTCCCATCTTGCAAATTCAAGACCAAGTCAAGATGAGTGAGATTTCAAATTATCTATCCAACAAGGATAACAAAACCACGACTTGATATCATTTGAACTTTTGGACTTCTCTTTCAAGTAGCAATCAGATGGCTCAATTTGTATCAAGCTTTCAAATTCAAATCCCATGCTGGAAGTTATGAAAAATTCCCATGGTTACAAGCTTGAATGTGGGATTGGATTATCTAGAACATGATCAGCCTGCATCTTGAAATTAATATCCAAGTTCAAATATATGCATGCAAGGTGAGAAGTGTGGTTGCTCAAGACTTAGCCACGTTGGAATGATGAAGAGATAAGAAGTTATTTGTTGACGGTTGCTCGAGATCGAGGGTTTAAAATTTAAATAATTTAAACTCTAAGTTGAACATATAATCCCAGCTAATCTTGTATGCCTATATATAGCGTTCTTTCTAGCTACAACAGGAGGAGGCTAGGAGCAGAAGCAATAAAAGAGAAGAGAGAGAGAGAGAGAGAGAGAGAGAGAGAGAGCAGAGGGGAAAACGCAGGGGAGATAAGAAAAGACTGTGAGCAAGGGAAGAAGAGAAAATTAATCCGAAGCTAAGAAGAGACCACGAGAAGCTACAAATATAGAGCAGTGGGTATAATTTCTTCTATATGCTGTTAATTATCATTTTCACTCAAGTGTTCTCTTTGTTTTGTATTATATGATTACAGAAAGCAAATAGGTGATCATGTAAGACTATGAGCACTCCAAACAAGAAGTTGATGGTCTATCCTCTCTCCAACAGTCCCTCGTTGCTTTCATCCTCACAAATCTCACCAACTGCTTCCGGGCAAGACACAAAGACAACATCAAGCCCCCATTCACAGCCGCGGTGTCACTCCATGCTCACTTATTTTTCGATGCCTATACTACGGTGCGTCCTGCGTATAGGTGGCGGAAGCAAGGTTCAAGCTCAAGAGGATTCACTGCTCTTGTTTTTGATACCCATATCGCGGTGCTTCCTGCATATGGGTGGCAAAAATAAGCCCGTCAAGTGAAAGCCTGGTGGCTGCCAGTTCACACCAAGTACGGTTCTGCAAAGTTCTCGAGTTCACCACACTTGTTTTTTATGCCTGTATCACGGTGCATCCTGCATATAGGTGGCAAAAATGAGTACGTCAGGTGAATGCCTGGGGGTTGCCAGTTCACACCAAGTATGGTTCTGCAAAGTTCCCGAGTTCACAACAGTGGGGAGGCTGCTCCAGAAGGATCCTCGTGTAGTGTTTCGACGCCAAGTTATTGCTTCCACCTGCATCAAAGTAGTCACCAGGGTCATGTTCGGGAAAGCAAAGTGGCTCACAAGTTAGACTGCAGCAGCCAAGAAAAGTTACAGGGAAGATGAGAAGTATAGTACCTACACAAGATGGCTGCAAAGGTATTTGAGTGGTGGAGACAAGTAATGCCAAAGCTTACACCCCACAGTGAATGGAGAAGTCTAGTTGGCACAAGGGATGCTTCAAATGTGACTGCCTCTTGTGAAGTGACATCTTGTATGTTGTCTGGTGTCTGCAAGGAAACATTGTAATCAAAAGGCAAAGAAAACAAAGCATATGCAAGTCTACAGTTTGTGTCATGCTTTCAAAATTGAAGCAAGCGGCAGAGAAGACCAACAATGAAACTCTTTTGGCTTTTCTGTTCAAATTGTGATACCATATGCATCATGACAGCATGAATAAAAAAGATTGAATTTTGGCAAGTCATGCATGGCAGCAAGATATCACCTATCAGGGAGCCACTTTAAGCTTGGGGGTGGAGGAATGCTCAATGCCTGCACATAAAAACAAAAGGCTTTAAACATATATGCGCTGCAAGTCAGAGCCTTCAAATATGTATAATTGATTATCAAACCATAGTGTGCTGCAAGTTTCTAGAATCTTTGTAATTAAAGGCATGATTCAAAGTACGAGGAAGCATACTGTAGCTTTCTTCTGAAATGGGATATACAATTAAGCTTTGCTTTCTCTCACTTTGTCCATGAAACGGTGAAGTGGTGATATGCTCAGAGCCTCAGACAAATTCTCTCTCTAAGTCGAACTGGCAGGACTCGCAGATGGCTTTTGGGGTTTTTTGTATGGGCTTCAAATTGGGTGCGGATATAAAATCAAAAACTCATGGGTGTCCAAATCAGTTGCAAGATTTTAGGCTCAATGGAATCACCCGTATACAAACTTCAAAGCACTGGAAAGCCTACTCCAAATCTCTAAGCCCTGACCACAGAGCTCGGCACTACAGGTGCCCAAATCAAATTAGCGGACACTATCAAATTGGGTGTCCAAAAGAAATACATTTGATGGGTTCAAAAAAAAAAATATATATGTATATATACACACACACACACACACATACACACATCTGTCGAACACAAAAGTCGGTACAAAACCGAAAACCCAATTCCTATGAACTTCGGTCGGTTTGATCCCACAATGGGTGCGTAGGCAATCTAGCGACCCACTAGATACAACCACAAGTCCAAACAGAATCCCTGACTCCACCAGTCAAATTCAGCAAATCCTAAATTGAATCACTGACTCCAGTCAAATTCTCCCAACACCAGAAGTACCAATTCTAATGAACTACGGCGGTTTGATCCCACAAAGAGTACGTTGGTAATCTAGCAACCCACTAGATACAACCGTAACTCCAAACAGAATCCCTGACTCCACCTGTCTAAATTTGGCCAGTCCCAAATGAATCATTGACTCCAATCAAATTCTCCCCAACACCAGAAAAATCAAATTCATTCCCAAATCACACAAATAAAGTTCAAACCAAATTCAAGGGCTTTAAACCTTCTCCCAAACACAAATTCAAAAATCAATGGGTCATCTACCCATTTAAATCCCAAATGCCGGAACTACATATGGCTTGATCCAGCAAAGGGTATGTAGGCAATCTAGAACCAAATTTATCTAGATGCAACCGTGTCCTAAACACAAAATCGAATCCCTAGTCCACTTCAACCAAATTTGTCCCAAACACTACTCTCATGCCAAAATCAAAGTCCTCCAATGAGTCATTCACTCATTGGAACTCTTGAACTACAAGTGGCCTGATCTCTCTCTAAGGGTACGTAGGCAACCCGTGCAAATATCCGGGTGAGGCCGCAAAAACAAACAAACACACATCCCATCAATTGGTTTCTTCATAAATGGAATCAAAGGGTGTTTCCCTGTAACAAGGGATTGTAATTAAGAGACACATTCTGTCTTGAATGGGTCAAACCCAAAATAATAAAAACTCTATTAACTAAATGAATACGAGTGAAATTGTGTTGGGTGACATTTTCGCTCACTCTGTGCAATTTTTTTTACTCAACAACTGTCAATACTCAAGTGGTTTTCAGAGATGCTTGAATATCAAATATCAAGCTTTTGTGTTCTGAAAAATCCAGTTTAGTGGCAGAGATCTAGCATGCTAGCAAATAATCACTTTCCAAATCAACATTAGTAACATGAATCTGTTTATCGAAGTCCCACTTTATTACCAACAGCTCAACCTGCTGTGCAGAGGCAGCATGCTCAATATGATGTGAGAAACCATCAATGAATTCACCAGTTCAATTAGAACACCTCCAACACCACCAACAGTTGAGGATGGCAAGAAAGCACTATCAACATTCAATTTTAATCTATTCTGCAAAGAAGGCTTCCAATACCTGCTCCTCTATGACTTCTGTCCTTTAGCATCACTACCCTGAACAACTTTATACTCTTCATACTATGTCAAACTACTTAAGAGAATTGTTTGAGGATGCATTGAAGTTTCAGACCATAACATGGTATTTCTATTTTTTCAGACATCCCAAATCACCATAAGTATTTTTTCAAAGATATTAGCCTGCAAAGTGCGAGGTTTCTCAAGCATCCATTCTTTGAATTGAAAGGCAGGTGAAATATGTACCTAAATATTAAAAGGTAGTGCTGCAAGTATGGTGACTGCAACATGACTCCCACATAACACATGATTAATATCTTCAAAGGGGTGCTGACAGAAGAAACACTTAATGTCACCCTTGAAACCCTTAGTGAGTAATCTTGCTTTAGTTGGTAGCAAATTGTTACATGCTCTCCATACACATATATTTACCTTTCTAGGAACATTAGCTTTCCATAAAACTTTCCAAAGAGTTTTAAATAGATTACCAATAGAAGATGAGGCCAAAGTTTCACCCAGTACCATGTCTCTAGCTATCCAATAGGAAGTCTTGACTGAGAAGAAACCTTTCCTCTCTAACTTTCAAGTGAGTTGATAAGCTAATTGGTTCCTACTAATGTGAATGCATTAATCATTTCTACAATATTAGGCTGCAAAAGATGATGCAGTACTGGAGTGAACCAATGTTGATTAGCATCACCTAACTTATATTATGTGCTATTGTGTGTGATGTTACCTATTCCCAAGATTAGGAGGTCAGGTTTTAGTAAAGGGGAAAAGTAGATATCGTACCCAAACTCAACCTAACTAAATTACTACGAAAATATACCTAGAAAACACATGCAATCTACATTTTTACAAGCCTAAAAACCACAAACCCTTTGGAGGCCGTGATTCCTAGAGATGATATTTACATTGTTTGTGTAGTGATTCGATTTTTCAAAGGTCCAAAGTCACAACAAATTAAAGTAAGAAAAAGTAATTTAAACTAGCTAACTAAAGGAAGAGATTTTGGTATAAGAATGAAGAGGGAAACCAAGGCATCGCACCCAGCCTCCATTGTGTCAAGCTTTGTGATAAGATGCAAAATGATCATACTTTTGATGAAATTCTTCTCGGCTCTAATAAGGAGATACCGAGAGACAAATATGCTTTAACATGTGAACTAAAATACCCTTGATTATGGAAAATAGCCATTCCACATGCTCATTGTTTTTACCCTTCCCTTGATTATCGGCTAAAATCTATGTAAATGCAAACTAAAGTTCCATGATTATCTGTTTGCCAAAGTTCACATAAACATGCATTAAGCTCTTTTGAAAGGAAATCAAGCAATTTACTTCATTATTGTAAACCGCCATTTCTATGTTGCACATGCTTTTAGTAACTAAGTTCATGACTCCTAGCTACCATTTCAATATCCATACACATAGATCATAACTTCTAATGACATAAATGAAGAACAATTAAGCTAGCAATATAAAAATACAAAAGCAAGCTCATAAATTACATCAAAATATAATGTTTATACAAGCCCTAGCTCCAAATCCACTACTCACTACTCATATCCACATACATCAAACCCATAAACTTGTAAAACATCAAAGGAAAATAGAGGAAAGAGTAAGAAGAAAGGGAGATTACCACCGGTTTGGTACCAAAAATATCAAACCATACCTCTAAGATGCTCTATTACCCACTAAGAGATGTAGCACAAGGTAAGAAAATGCTTCCAAGTATGGTATTAATGGGTTCTAACAAAGTAAGAACATCATGAACACCATTCAAGCCCACACATCTATCAAGAACAAAGCTTGAAGCATGAAATAAGAGTAGAGGATGAAGAGAAAGTGAAGTGGGTATGGTTTTGATAAATCCCTAAGCTTTCACAACCCTTTCTTACACAAAAACTCAAATATATGAACTATGGAAGAAACCTAACCTAAAATAGAAGAGAGAAACTAAAACTAAAAACTTGAAAAATAGAAAAAGAGAGAGCCCCTTTGGTCCAAAATGAGAGAGAGTGTTTTTATAGGCCTAGGTCACTTGAAATGAAGGGTGGAGATTAAAAGAATGGATGGTTGGATGTAATGGACAAATGTGTAAGCATGAAATGTAGATCTAGTCTATAATTTCACATAAAGATGACTTAAAAGTCCATATATATTTTGGTGGAGGAGATAAACTAAGGGTAGGAAGGTCATTGTGTAAGGAAACAAGGAGACAATGGTCAACATCAAGCACATGGACTTGTCATCTTCTCTTTTGAAATTCAAAAATTTAAATCATCTTTTCCTCCAAATATTGATCTACTACTTTTTCATGTTAACCACCATGAGCTACCATGCCATAACCATGCATGCCGGAAAGTGGTTGGAATCCGGGATTTCAGCGGTACGGATTTTTGTCTTTTTGTACAATTTCGTCTCATTTGTTCCTTATTGAACTAGACATTAGCATTATCACTTAAGCTGACATTGTGGGTAGTATTAGAGTTTAGTTTGTAATATCAGAGTATTAAATAAAACTTGTAATCAAAAGTAGTTTTATTAATGTAATATGTTTTGAATTTGAATTCAAATAGGTATGGTTATTTAGAGTAATCCATCAGACAAAGATAAGGAAGTTATAAGATAGTTCCTTGATGGAAGGAACTGTCACGCCCCGAATTTTGAATAAATAAATTCAAATCCAAAACACGAAAACTTAACAAGCACAAGAAAACACATAGAAATTTTTTCATTTTAAACTAAGCCATAAAGCAAAAAAACACACCGACAGTAATATGGACTCGTTCTTTAGAGTCACATATTACATTACAAAGAGTTTACAAATTAAACTGAATAACAATTCAATGAGTAAACACACTCACCAACTCTCTACACAGAGGAAGACTAAAATCAAAACACTTCTACATCCAAGCTACAACAGCTATAAAACTTCAGCTTCGACGACTGTAACTCCGACCTACACAATAACCCCTACACCATGGAATAGTGCACCGGGTTGAAATAACAAACCCGGTAAGCTTTTGCAAGCTCGTATGAGTAAACCTAAATAACCACATAACATATGCTTAAACTATCTCAGCCTAGCAAAATCAATATGCAATTATCACAACAAAAACATCAAGTTCTTATCCTACAATAACATGCTCACGTAACTTAACCCAAACTAAACCCACATGCTCTGTCTCTCGATTCATGTATCTAATTTGCCACAACTTCAATTATACAATTAAACTCCAACAACATTTTAAATATTTTTAAATCACCACAATCTATCAGATCATCCTTCATTTGCCTCAACGACACAACTACGAAATCTCACTCATTTCCTCCCAACATAAAGTATTTGCCAAAATTAAGACATCACAAACTCATTTCACACTCACTACAAATCCCAAAGCAGAACTGTACTCACAATAAGAATTAAGTAAAATCAGTAATGCTTGCATAAAAACTTAGTTCAGCAGATCACATTAAAACAATCAATAAAAATCATAGTAATCCCTGCATAAAATGTAGTTCAGGGAATTACATTAAAACAATCAATAAAATCATAGTAATCCCTGCATAGAGTTTAGTTCAGGAAATTACATTAAAACAATCAATTCAGAAAACAGTAATCCCTGCATATAATTTAGTACAGGAGATTACAAAGAAAACAAATAATTCAATAATAGAAATAAAATATAATACAATGCAAAATCAACCATTAATAACATCAATCACCACAACATCAACACTTACAACAACCTACATCATTTACACAAAATCATCACACAGATCACCACACAGGTTATCACATAATATTGATTCCTCATCTCCAACAGCCTCAAAACAATAGCGAAACCAATTCCAAAATAATATGTTCTCATCTTAAAACCATCATCAAAATCGTACACATTTCAATCAACGCTCAAACCGACAAAAACCTCTTTTCTTTCAAATTTCATTTATTTTCCTCAACATCACATCGCACAACAAAAGTGAACAACACGCCTAATTCCACCAAGATATATATATATATATATATATATATATATATATATATAGACACACACACACGTAGTCATCCACTCAGGGATGCTACTAATACCAACTATAGTTTTACAAATTATACTTCTCGAAAATCATTTTATATCAAAACATTTTTTTAGCTTACCCATGAACCGTTGTCCATCAAGTTCATATATTTTAAAACAAATAATTTGTTTCGATAAATACGATTTTTCATGCTAACAATTAAATCTACTAATTAAAACATAACTAATTTATCAACCGAAACACCGTGAGATTTACTCACCTCTAAATCCCGCTGCGTCTTCTCTTACAGGAGATAAGGGATCGAATACGCTCCGTCAATCACCTAAGTACAATATGATCTTAACTTAGTTGACAAATAAAAAACGATTCTATTTCGAACTCCCATTTGCCCTAAAATCCCGAAAGTATTGCCAATCAAGGCGAAACTTCATCCAAGACCACCCGAGGTCTCTGGAATACTTATATGATCATTATATCAAAATTACAAGTCGATTAGACGGCTGAATCCTCATCGATCGAAAACCGATCGAACAAAAATGGTAAAATTCCTAACAAATTCATATGATCTCCAAAAATTATGTATTATATATCAAAATGATCGTATCGACGAGTACAAGATATATAAAACCAGAGACTGCCCCTGAAATGGTCGGAACGCTGCCAGGTGCCGCTAGCAGTGGCGGCACGCTGCCGCCGGATCAACTTCAAAATTGGGCCACAATTCCTAAACCAAAAATCTTTCCCACAACATGTACAACAACTTTCATAACTGCAACAAAGTCAGATTTCAAGTCTAGAGGCCGAAATTTACCTCAATAGCGAAATTGCCCAAAATCACTCAAATCTGAAATTCGTCTTCCTTGGGTTGAATGGAGATGTGAAACTTGGTTAGTTTGTAAAGCATGGCAAGATGAACAAAGCCCAGTTGGTCTCCCCTACTAATTTGGCCGGAATTTAAAGAAATGCCGGAAAAGTGGTCTGACCTTCTTTGCTTTGATTCGTCGCCTATGGTGAATGATAGAATGCAAGGCATATATGGATAGAAAGCTTGTTCCAAGGTGAAGAGATCAGTACCAAATTCATGGTCATAGATAGCTGGAGGAAGGAGAAATCAGCCGGTGAAGGTTGTAATACCCCGAAAAATCCAAATTAAATTCCATGGATTTTTAGAAAGGATTTCGCGGTAGTAGGAGCGAGTACGAAGCTTGGAGAAGTTGTGGAATTAGTTCGAACGATTTTATTTTCGAAAACGAACGTTATTTAGGGGTTCGTGAAAAATCGAATTTTACACGTAAGAAATTTGGGAAAACTTTCTTTATGAAAGTTGTAGAGCTCGTCGATACGATCTCGTGCATATGTGGAACGCAATATTCGGAGTTCATATGATTAAGTTTTGAATATTTGAAAATTGAGATTTTTCTATAAATAGCCAAAAAATTCGAATTCTGTCATTAAGGACAGAAAAATTATAATTTTTCGTTTTGGCCCCCGAAACTCTCCGTTATCTCTCCTCTTCCACGCGGCCGAACCGCTTGACCCGACCCGACACCAGCGGCGCCGTCGTTCCTCCTCCGGCCACGACCCGGCCCTCCCTATGATCGCCGCAAGCCGCCCAGTCGCTCTATGGCACCGTCTTGCCCCACCGCCTCCCCCAGAGCTGGATCGAAGAAGCCCCAGCCATGCGAAACCCGACCCAGCCGGATAACCTCGACGCCAGCGTTGCACAGGCCGATCCTTCTCGATTTTGGGTTGTCCTCCTCCTTCTAATCATCCCTATATAGGCCTTGCATCACGATTTTACCTGTGGAGCAAAAGATCAAGCGTTGAAAATCGACGTTCCTTGTTGAATCTGAAAATCTGATCAGAGGGCCTAGATTAATCCAACTTCCAAGCTCGATCTAGGACGATCTAGACCGAATCTCGCTAAGCTCCAGGTATGAAAGTCGATCAACTCTTCATTTCGAACCAGTTTGTAGTTGGTCACTTTGCCATCGGAGGTTGTTGACCCCGCGTTGACCGCCGCTGTTGACCACCGATTGACCCGCCGCTTGTGGCGGCGCGTCCGGCCTTATTTTTGTGTTCTGTTTTTAGTTTATTGATCTACGCATTGATACGGTCGTTTGATTATATCGTAAGGTCATTTTGGAGAAAGTTGATGCATGCTAGGGTTTCGGTTTTTGCGCATTACTTTCGGTTCACGATCTGCGAAGATCTGACCATCGGTTTTGCTTCAAATTTAGATATGTTGATCGTATTGCTGTCCCGATGACTTTGTGAGGTCACGGGCGAAGATCCGACCGTTGGATCTTCGTATAATTGTGAATGAGTGATTCGGAAGGCGATTCGTGAGAATCTGACCGTCCGATTTTCGTATAATTTTGAGGAGATGTTTGTTAGAGTGATTCAAGAAGATCTGACCGTTGGATCTTCGTGATAATTTTGGAGGATGATCCTAAGGGTGATCCGTGAGGATCCGACCGTTGGATCATCATATAATTTCGATCCGACCGTTGGATCATCATTAATTTAGAATCCGACCGTTGGATTTCCGTATATGTGTGGTTTATGAATG
>LYNE01000125.1:88222-113976 GCA_001662545.1 Rosa x damascena | reverse complement strand
AAAAAAAAAAAGGACTACACTATACTAAGCCAAGTCAGCAGCCCCGAAGGGGTTGAGGCTGAGCTCAAGGGAAATGTGAGAGCCACTGTCGTAGCCGCCCGAGCCACCGGAATAGTAGCCATAGCCGCTACCTCCCTCGGAAGTAGTCTTCAGGTTGCCAAGGATGTCCTCACTGGGCATGGGGAACAGAGGAAGAGTTTCAATCTCCTGGTGATCTTCTCCTTGTCGTTCCATGAAAGTTTGTTCTTCTTCCATGCCAAAGAAGGTAGTACTAGTACTAGTAGTGAAGGGTGAGGAGGAATACGGGTCAACACTGCAGTCGACCCATGACCCAAAATTGAGATCAATGGATCCACTAGCACCAGTAGAACTAGTGGACCCAAAATTTATATCAATGAATCCACCAGCACCAGTAGAACTAGTGGACCCAAAATTTATATCAATGAATCCACCAGCACCAGTAGAACTAGTGGACCCAAAATTTAGATCGATGGATCCACCAGTACCAGTAGAACTAATCCCCATGGGCACATGAGCAGCTTGATTTAACCTCTTCATCTGCATCTCTCGAGCCTTGAGGTTCTGGAACCAATAAAAGACGTTCTTGCCCTCAATCTGCCCATACTGTTTCAGCTAGAGACAGATCTCTTGAATCTCCTCTGTAGTTGGGGACTTAACTCCCTTGTCGTAGTAAAGATCCTTGAGGATTCTTATCTGATCTGTAGTAGGAATCCACCTGGTACTGCTTCGCCTGAAGTGCATGTTGGCACTACTCCCGGCTGCTTTGTTGCTTCCTTCATCCTCGATTTGTTGCTGGATTTGTGATTCCATTAGTTGCCGGGTTTGTGGTTCCATTGGTGATGGGTTGAGAGAGTGTGAGAATTGAAGAACGATGATGATGAGTGTTTGAGAGAGATTGCTGTTAGAAGGGCTGAAGATTGAGAGAGTAGGACTGAAAATTTGAGAGAGAAGGGCTGAAGATTTGAGAGAGAAGGGCTGAAGATTGAGAGAGTAGGACTGAAGATTTGAGAGAGAAGGGCTTAAACGCTGAAGAAGTTTTTTTTTGGCGTGAACAGTCTCATCCCCAGAATGCACCTATTTAAGGAACAAGGCATGCAAATCTCCACCGTTGGATGGACAGTCTCGGAGAGACAAACTACGCGTAAGATTAAAGTCGCCCTAAAACGCAGAAAAAGAAAAGATTTTTGTCGCGTGTGGAACGCGTGAGGGAACCAAACGGATCTCGAGGAGCTGTAGCGGACAAGCTTTAGCCGAAAGCAGATCTGATTTCCGTAAATCACTGAAAAGACAAGTCGTGGCATGTGGACCGTGCAAGGGCATGTCTCGGATCAATGCCCTCAACTGTAGTTGTGGATGGAGGCCCGATGGGCCGGATTACTGAAATAGTTTTGGGTATTTCATGGGCCGGTTTGATGAAAAAGTTGGTAAATAAAAAAAGAATTGTTTGGATAACAACGAGAACAGCTTGTGCTCGAGTGGTTGAGAGCTAAGCTCTTGTACATGAGGTCTGAGGTTCGAACTTTGCCTCCCTTTTATTTTAATTATGTTCGCTTAGGACATAATAAATATAACATGTGTACATATATTATTGAGAGCAGCTCTTGCTCCAGTGGTTGGGAGTAGAGCTTTCTTGCAGCAGGTTAGGGTTTCGAACCTTGCCTCCTACAAATATTTTTGGATATTGTATATGCTCGGTATATGGATGTATATACGGTCAGTACGGTATACATACAGTATGTAAAACTTCATACCGTAGCCGAGCCGAAGGCAGCCAAACAGTACGGCTGAGCCGAGCCGAGCCAAAGGTTGGTGGGCCAAGTTTTTGGCCTAAATTGGTTTGGGCCGGTTCGAAATGTGATTGGTTCGGTTTCTTTGGCCCAAATGGCCAGCCCTAGTGCTTAGCCCAAGGAATGAGCAAGCCCAAGCCATCATCACTGATGAGTGAACGCGTGTTAGTGGACCCTCCCAGAGCCCACAAGAAGGCCCAAGTGGCCCATAATGAATAAGAAAACGTTGTGGAGGTTTTTAATTTTATTTTATTTATTTATTTTTTTTTAATTCTTGATTTAGTGAAGCATTGTTTTTCCACACATTGTTTTGTGTGTTTGAGTTTTGGCTAGTGTTTGTGGTTAAACTCTTGCCTGTGATTTCTTGTTCTGGAGTGGTTGTGGATGGTTGGTTGTGTGATGTATGCCTCAAGGTTGGTTGGGTGATGTATGCCTCATGGTTGGTTGTGTGATGTATGCCTCATGGTTGAGGAGATTGTGTGGGTTGGTCAAGGCTACACCTTATCGTGTTTGTGTTATGAGATGATATGACACTTGTTGAGTAGTGATACGTGATTCATTACTATTATGATTGAGTTTATGTGTGCTTTTGATGCATGGAGAACTTGTTGTGATGTTGTGAAATGATGATTGTGAAAGAATGTTACATATACAGTTGTGATAACAGGATGTTAGACTCTTGTGTAAGCTGTGCATGAGTCGTAAACTAGTTGCAATTTTGGTAATGGGGGAGATTCAATTATCAGGATGGCTGTACCTGATTTCTTTTGGGTTGTGCATTTAAATTTCGGGACGAAATTTCTTTAAGGAGGGTAGATTGTAATACCCCGAAAAATCCAAATTAAATTCCGTGGATTTTTAGAAAGGATTTCGCAGTAGTAGGAGCGAGTACGAAGCTTGGAGAAGTTGTGGAATTAGTTCGAACGATTTTATTTTTGAAAACGAACGTTATTTAGGGGTTCGTGAAAAATTGACTTTTACACGTACGAAATTTGGGAAAACTTTCTTTATGAAAGTTGTAGAGCTCGTCGATACGATCTCGTGCATATGTGGAACGCAATATTTGGAGTTCATATGATTAAGTTTTGAATATTTGAAAATTGAGATTTTTCTATAAATAGCCAAAAAATTCGAATTCTGTCATTAAGGACAAAAAAATTATAATTTTTCGTTTTGGCCCCCGAAACTCTCCGTTCTCTCTCCTCTTCCACGCGGCCGAACCGCTTGACCCGACCTGAGGCCAGCGGCGCAGTCGTTCCTCCTCCAGCCACGACCCGGCCCTCCCTATGATGGCAACAAGCCGCCCAGTCGCTCTATGGCACCGTCTTGCCCCACCGCCGCCCCCAGAGCTGGATCGAAGAAGCCCCAGCCATGCGAAACCCGACCCGGCCGGATAACCTCGACGCCGGCGTTGCACAGGCTGATCCTTCTCGATTTTGGGTTGTCCTCCTCCTTCTGATCATCCCTATATAGGCCTTGCATCACGATTTTACCTGTGGAGCGAAAGATCAAGCGTTGAAAATCGACGTTCCTTGTTGAATCTGAAAATCTGATCAGAGGGCCTAGATTAATCCAACTTCCACGCTCGATCTAGGACGATCTAGACCGAATCTCGCTTAGCTCCAGGTATGAAAGTCGATCAACTCCTCATTTCGAACCAGTTTGTAGTTGGTCACTTTGCCATCGGAGGTTTTTGACCCGGCGGTGACCGCCGCTGTTGACCACCGGTTGACCCGCGGCCATAGGCGGCGCGTCCGGCCTTATTTTTGTGTTCTGTTTTCAGTTTATTGAACTACGCATTGATACGGTCGTTTGATTATATCATAAGGTCATTTTGGAGAAAGTTGATGCATGCTAGGGTTTCGGTTTTTGCGCATTACTTTCGGTTCACGATCTGCGAAAATCTGACCATCGGTTTTGCTTCAAATTTAGATATGTGGATCGTATTGCTGTCCCGATGACTTTGTGAGGTCACGGGAGAAGATCTGACCGTTGGATCTTCGTATAATTGTGAATTAGTGATTCGGAAGGCGATTCATGAGAATCTGACCGTTGGATTTTCGTATAATTTTGAGGAGATGTTTGTTAGAGTGATTCAAGAAGATCTGACAGTTGGATCTTCGTGATAATTTTGGAGGATGATCCTAAGGGCGATCTGTGAGGATCCGACCGTTGGATCATCATATAATTTCGATCCGACCGTTGGATCATCATTAATTTAGAATCCGACCGTTGGATTTCCGTATATGTGTGGTTTATGAATGATTCCTAAGTTAAGATCGTGTTTGACTAGGTGATTGATGGATTGATTGGTGAACGATTTCGGATCGTTGTTTTTGGGATATTAAGAAGACGCAGCTGGATTAGAGGTGAGTAAACCTCACATGGTTCATATTACGAACCGAATATAATTAATTGATTTTTTTGTCGTAATTGTGTGGAAATATTTATGCTTGAACTATAGTTGGTATTAATAGGCATTCCTGTGCGAATGTCTATGTATATATATTATTTACGTGAAATAATATGTATTGTTGGAGTTGTGAAATAATACGTATCGTTAGAGTTGTGAAATAATACGTATCGTTAGAGTTGTGTTGTGTTTATTGTTGAAAAACAATATATTGTGAGAGGTGTTGAGTTTATTGATGAGAAACAATATATTGAGAGAGGTGTTGAGTATATTGTTGAGAAACAATATATTGAGAGAGGTGTTGAGTTTATTGTTGAGAAACAATATATTGAGAGAAGTTTATTGTTGAGAAACAATATATTGAGAGAGGTGTTGAGTTTATTGTTGATAAACAATATATTGAGAGAGGTGTTGAGTTTATTGATGAGAAACAATATATTGAGAGAGATGTTGAGTTTTATTGTTGAGGAACAATAAATTGTTGTGATCGGTGAAGATCAGCAGGTCACGGGGTGACCATGGCATACTATCTGTGAACCACGCTCTCGTACCGGGCTGGTGGTTACTAATAGTATTAAAATCGTGAACCACGCTCTCGCGCCGGGCTGGTGGTTACGATCAGTTAGAGCTCTAGTCTGTCTGCCAATTGTTGAGTGGTGTTGTGAGGGAAATGTTGAGGATACTTGAGACTGTGAGTGGTCATGTGTGAGTGATGTTGAGGATACTTGAGACTGTGAGGGGTTTTGTGTGAGAAATGTTGAGGATACTTGAGTCTCTTAAGTATGAGTTTTAAAAGAGAGTCTCGAGAGTATTCTTTGTGTATTGTTATGTGTATTTTGGAGTTACTTTGTGAGTTGTGGTTGTTTACTTGAGTTATATGAATTGTAATTTAATAAATCAACAGTTCATTCTTATTTACTCATACGAGCTGTCAAAAGCTTACCGGGTTTGGTGTTGTTGCAATCCCGGTACACTATTCAAACTGTGTAGCGGGTACTACTACAGGTCAGGAGAATCAAGAAAGTGCTCGAGCTGCGTAGAGTAGCTGCAAGTGTGTTATTCTGATTTTCTTTTGTGAGGTGTGTTATGCATATTTAGAGCTTTACAATTTTACTTGTGAGAGTGAATTTGTAATAATAAACTCGAGGTCTTTGAGATTTTATATTTGAGTGGCGAGTGGTGTGTTTGTTCTGAGAAAAAAAATTCAGAACGTTTATTTGTTTAATTTGTTTAATTCATGTTTCGGATTTGAATTTATTATTCAAAATTCGGGGTGTGACAAAGGTAGCTTAGCGATTTCGGGTCAGGACTAAGGGGAGAGAAAATATTCCTATATATCCCAAAATGGAAATTTTTTTCGATGGCCATAACTTCTTCATACGAACTCTGATTCTCGTGTTTTGCATATCCACTAACTCGTATCGACGTGCTCTACGACTTTCGTGAAGGAAGTTTTCATAGAATCCTAACATATAAAAGGTCAACCCTTGAATCGAAGCTTTCCGAGCGAATAATTGCTCGAACTAATTTCCGCTCCACCCTCGAACTACAAAATCGTATCAACGAACACTTTAATAATTCCCGAAGCATTTTGGAATTAATAACAAATTTTCAGAGTATTACAGGAACTGCCTTAATTGCTTTTTCTAATATAAAGGAATTACAACATCCTCAATCATTGATCCCTGCTAGAGCACCACATCTCAATCAAATTGTCCCATTAACAATCTGAGATCAAGGGAGAATCTAGGATATTGGCAGTGGATCTAGTTAGTATCTCTATACACCCTTTATCTTTGATTTCAACTTATATTGTTTAGCTGCTATATATATCTACTTACTATGTTATAGGATTGCAATGGTTTACACATCCCAACTTATGAGCAGAATAAGTCATCAATCCTTTATTTGTCATAGTTGATTTTTTGTTCATGTAAATATGTAGATGTTAGGATAGATATGCTTCCACAATCTTAATATACTCTACGATTACAGCTACACTCCTAAAATGCAAATTACAGTATATGTGTTTACATGGGCTTATTCTGAGATAGTTTATAGTACTTGTTTTGTGTAAATTCTAACAATTTGTATCAGAGCTCACTATCTTCAGATGAGTTACATGTTATTGCTACTTTAAACAAATTTCTTTTGAAACGATTTCTAGGAATTTTGTTATAATCTGCATACAGTTATCTATATATATAATTTATGTCTGATAGATAGTCACTGATATGAAAGAAATGCTAAATGATATATATATGCTTGTTTCAAGTTACTGATATTTGTGTAATACCCCGAAAAATCCAATTTAAATTCCGTGGATTTTTAGAAATGATTTCACGGTAGTGGGAGCGATTACGAAGCTTGGAGAAGTTGTGGAATTAGTTTGAGCGATTTTATTTTCGAAACGAACGTTATTTAGGGGGTCGTGAAAAATTGACTTTTTGTACGTACAGAATTTTGGAAAACTTCCTTCATAAAAGTTGTAGAGCTCGTCGATACGAGTTCGTACATATGTGGAGTTCGTATGAGAAAGTTATTGACGATTGAAAGTTGGGAATTTTCTATAAATATAAGAAAATCCGGGATTTTTCATTTAATCCCAAAATTTTCCGTTTCTATATTTTCCTCCCCCATTCTCTCCGTTCTCTCTCCTCAGAACCCTCGGGTTTCGATCGACCCGACCCGACATTTTCTCTCTGCCCCGGCGTCCTCCGGCCACGACCCGGCCATCACCGTGATCGCCGCTCCAAGCCTAGCCTCCCCCCGGTGCCTCCTTGCCCCGCCGCTGCCCCGAACTCTGGATCGAAGCACCCTCGTGCCCAAAATCCAACCCGGCCGGATCTCCCTTTTTTCCGGCGATTCATGGGCCGATCCTTCCCATTTTCGTGATCTTCTCCTCTTGCTGATCATCCTCATATCCTCCTTGCTTGACGATTTGGAGTGAAGATCTGTAGATCAAGGTTTGAAGATTTCAACGTCCCTGATTCGATCTGGAATCTGATCAGACGCACGAGATTAGTCCAACTTCAAAGCTCGATCTAGGACGATCTAGACCTTGTCTCAGAAAAAGTCAGGTATTAAAGAGGTTCAATTCTTTATTTTGAAGAAGTTTGTAGTTGACAACTTTTGCATCTGAGGTGGTTGGCCGGCGTTGACCGCCGTCTGACCTCCGCATGTGGCGGCGCATCGGACCATATTTTGAGTTTATATTATCTGGACGATGATCTATGCATCCATACGAGCGTTTTGATATATTACAAGGTTATTTTACAAAAAGTTGATAAATAGTGGATTTACGTTTTGACGTTACTATTTAACGTTTTTACGTTTATCTTCGGTTTACGATCTGTGAAGATCTGACCATCGGTTTTGCTTCAATTTTGGTTATGTTGATAGTATGACTGTTTCGATGGCTTTGTGTGGTCACAAGCGAAAATCCGACCGTTGGATCTTCGTATATTGAGAACTAGCGATTCGAAAGGCGATTCGTGAGAATCCGACCGTCGGATTTTTGTATAAATTTGTGGAGATGTTTGTCAGGACAATTCAGGAAGATCTGACCGTTGGATCTTCGTGATAATTTTGGAAGATGATCCTAAGGGTGATCCGTGAGGATCCGACCGTTGGATCATCATTTAATTTCGATCCGACCGTTGGATCATCATTTAATTTTGATCCGACCGTTGGATCATCATTTAATTTAGAATCCGACCGTTGGATTGCCGTATATGTGTGGTTTATGAATGATTTGCTAAGTTAAGAACGTATCTAATTAGGTGATTGACGGTTTGAGTTGGTGGGCGATTTTGAATCGTATTCTGAGCTGTTAAGAAGACGCAGCGGGATTAAAGGTGAGTAAATCGCACATGGTTCATTTACGAACCGAATTTAGTAATTCATATTGATTTGGTAATAATAGGCATTCCTGTGTGAATGTCTATGTATATATATTTATGTGATTATATATATATTTGTTGTTGGATTGTGTTGAGTTTATTGTTGAAAAGCAACATATTGTGAGAGGTGTTGAGTTTATTGTTGAGAAACAATATATTGAGAGAGGTGTTGAGTTTTATTGTTGAGGAACAATAAACTGTGTTGATCTGTGGAGATCAATAGGTCACGAGTGTGACCATGGCATACTATCAGTGAACCACGCTCTTGTACCAGCTGGTGGTTACTAATAGCATTATAATCGTGAACCACGCTCTCGCGCCGGGCTGGTGGTTACGATCAGTTAGAGCTCTAGTCTGTCTGCCAAATGTGAGTGGTCTTATGAGGGTAACATTGTGGTTACTTGTGTATCATAAGTATGAGTTTTAAAAGAGAGTCTTGAGAGTTTTCATTCCTTTATATTTGAGGATATTTTGGAGTTACCTTGTGAGTTTATAATTATTAACTTAAATTGTGCAATCTTTAAATTTACTCATACGGGCTGTCAAAAGCTTACCGGGTTTTGTGTTGTTGCAATCCCGGTACACTATTCAAACGGTGTAGCGGATAATCCTGCAGGTCAGGAGAACCAGGGTGGTGATCGAGCTGTTTAGTGTAATAGTATTTGAGTTATCGCATTTGCTTTTGTAAGGTGTGTAATATATAACTCTGTGAGCGAGTATGTATTGTAGTTTGAATCAGGGCATCAGTGTACTTGGTTTAAAAAGGAAAAAGATTTCCAGGTATTTGATATTGATGACTGATTATTCATGCATGTATAATTATGAGATTATATATATTGAATTTTGTTTGTACAAAAATTCGGGGCGTGACAATTTGATTCATTGAGAAATTCATCATGTTGTGTGCTACCAAGAGGCCCCATGAATGAACATTCTAAAGGATCTAATATACTGATGAAATATTGAGTATGAATTCAGTTATATGTTGCATAATAAAGTGCTGTCAAAATGGCCAATATATAGCAATAAATGTGAGCCCAGAAAATTGTGTCGAGCTTAGTGGAGATTGTACGAGGAATTGTTTAACGATATCGATAAACGTCAAGGTGCTCAAGAGTATTTTCATAAATTTTCACAAAGTGAAATCCTCAATTTAGGAGGTGGATAATAAAGTACACAACACGACGAGTTCGTGGAAATTTTCGGGGAATTTTTCGGATACCCGATCTATTTGTTATGATTTTCTGAAATTTGAGATTCTAGGAAATAATTAAGGTAAAAAGGAAATGCTGTGGTGCGATCTCAACCGTCGAGACTTTCACCGCTTGATCATGGCTGTCCATTGTTAATTGGACACATCTATATAGGCCTTTGATCAGTTGGAAGGACCAGAATGATAGAGAGAGAGAGAGAGAGAGAGAACCAAAGTTCTCCAACCCGGAACGCGACCCGCGACTGGGTCCGACCGAAAATCGCTCCTCCGGCCACCTCTCCGCTGCGGACCACTGGCAACAGCTTTGTCTCGGTGTCGCCTACCTCCCTGTGGTCTCAAATTATACATGGAGCGACTGTGAACGGAGAATCGACGACGAGAAGCCCCGAGCTTTCTCCGGCAACTTCTGCAATTTTCGGCGACTCCAGCCACCGTTCGGGTTGCATGTGGTATGAAACTCACTCCTCTCGTCGTGCTCTACACTCTAGTATAATTATATTTTCAATTTGATCAAGTTTTGACAATTTCGTTTCTGGGTTCATCTCGGTTCTGTCGCTGTCTTCGACGCCGGCGACCTTTCCGGCTCTCCTTGGCTTGGTCTCGGCCTCGACTGCAACTGTAGACAAGGTATTTGGCAGTTGGCTAGGTAGATCACGTCGACATCCTCAGTTCATCATCTGCCTAGTTTCCGCAAGGAGTTTGGTTCGGTTGCAGTTGAATTTTTGAAGGTATAATTCGAAATCTTGAATTGAAGTTTGGCTCTTGTCGTGCAAATCCGAAGCTAGTTGCTTGAGTTGGTATGACTTGGTTGAAATCAGTTTCCTTGGCTGTGGAGTTTTGTCAGAATGGATTGTGATTATCATGCCTGATGTCTTGTTAGTGTTGCTAAGGCAGGTTATTCGGAATGGTTGTGGAATAATCGAAAAATGGTCAAGTTATGAAGCTTGGGTGTCCTCAGTAGTTTTGAGTACACCTTGTATGGAAATTGGAAAGTATTGGGTGTCCATAGAAAATTTCGTGGAATTACTATGTGACAAAACGGTTAAGTAAATTTGAGATCTTTCGTTAGTGAAGTCATTATTAGTTTGCTTGTGTATTTTGCGGTTTGATAATAAGTAAAGAAAAGAAATTATTGGGTGGCCTTAGTAAATCGGGTGCACTTAATATATATTTGGTCAATATCATAAACTTCAAGTGAATGTTCAGTAATTTGGGTTAATTATCGAACTTGTTGCGACTGGTCAAACGTGGTCAAAGTGGTAAACACTGATCAAACTAAGAAATGTCGGTCAAACAATAGTCAAAGTGGCCAATCCTGGTCAAACCAGGAAAGGTTAGTCAAAGTTGGTCAACTACTGGTCAAACCAGGAAAAGTTGGTTGTACGATTTGTCAATCGTTGAGATTTCAATTATTAGTTCAATGAGATAGTAACTGTCGAAATGTCGGAATCTAGGACTCCATTTACCCGAGGAACAGAAGGTTCGCAACTCTAGGAGTACGTGAGAGAAAGCATCGGAATCCAGGTAGGGATTCAGGACTCTCCTCGGTTAGTGGTTTTCTTGTATATTTTATTAAAGTGATGCATATTAACAAAATTGTGAGAAATGTGATGGCTTGAGAGCGAAAGGGGCACTGACTTCCTTGGGTTCGATTCCCTAAACCTCCGGAGGGTTAGCTATGCTTGTCGTCCGAGTATCCGTAATAACGGACTCGGTGCGTGTGTGTAGCTAGGTAGCGGACGCTCTCATTACGCTTACCTGGTGATAAAGTAAATTGGTCGTGTAGTGGGTCTATGGGACCGGCCATCGGGTAAGATTCAACGCGCGTACTCAATTGAGTAACATGCATCGATTCTCAAAAACATTTTAAGAAAAGTTTGTCTTTCTTTTAAATACTTGGTTAAAGAATGTTTTCATACTGGAGCTCCAAACACTTATCTGTTGATTTTCAAACCTAGTCGAGGTAGAGTTTCTGTTGAGCAGCGAGGACGAAAGCTCACCCCTACAACAGTATGGATGCAGGTACTGTGCACTGATGACGAGACAATAGTGGACGGAGCTGGGTGTGCAGAACAAGTTCGGTAAATTACCGTTTGGGTTTTATTCTAAATTCTATTTCTTGAACTTCGTATTCCGCGACTTGTGAATAGTTAGCTGTGTGTCAAATCTAGTCACACTCTTATTCTTTGAAGTTCGTACTTTCCATGTGAACATTAATTCCAAGCTTTAGACGAATGAAACGAATTTTCACCTCAAAAGTATTTGTAGCTTACGCTGTGTTTTTACAAAAAGTTTTTCAAACAAAATGCCTAGCGGTTCTCTAGGATGTAAATCGAGTGTTCGGTTTATGACTTTATGTTCTAGAGATTCGCAGCATTGTAACGAGCTTAAGCTTGTGAGGTGCGGCTTAGGGTATTACAATAAAACTGTCTTCAGTTTCATTAGAAAAGAAACTATGAAACTTAAAATCATTTTTATTCTAATTTCCAAATAAATTTTTCATCAAACATTTGGTTTCCCATCTTCGTATATTTTAGATAAATGAACATTCAAAAACTATGAGAGATGAGTACTCCACAAAGGATGTCAGGTCTTGAAAATAGAAAAGTTTCAATTTTCTGTAAATACATATATATTTTAGGGTTAAATACTGTTTACTCTCTGAACTTTCAGGGAAAAAATAATTCAGTCCCTCCCTTTTTAATTTCACACGTTTACTCCCTCATCTCTCAATTTTTGACCAATAAGTCCTTTCATTCTCCGTCCAAAATATCCGTTAAGTAGCTGACGTGGCAACATCCTCCCCGCTAAAATGTCTAATATACCCTTAGTTCCTTTTTTTTTCCTTTTTTCTTTTGATGCGTTTATTTTTTTGTTTTTCTATTTATCTCTTCTTCTTCCTCCTCATTTCCACCTCTGAGACTCCTCAATGTCGTGCCCTCACTTCCTCACTCTCTTCTTAAAGTCTCTCTCCTTTATTTCTCTTCCTTCCTCAGATCTCTCTCTCTCTATCTCTCTATTGCGGCGAAGTCATACTCCTCTTGAGGAAGATGTTCTGGGACTCCTAGGAGAGGAAATCGCCGGTGGTGGCGTTGGGTCCGGCTTGGAGGTTGAGCTGCATCGTCTGGCGCGCCTTTCCATCGAGATTAGAGGTGAGCGCCGCCAAATCAAATTTGGAGAAGGACCCTGCAACGCCACCACGATGCACAGCTTCGACTCCCGCACCTCATGGTACATCATCCCTTCCATCTCTCTCTCTCTCTCTCTCTCTCTCTCTCTCTCAAACTCTGTGTTTCTGAGAAAGATTGGAAGAAGAAAACCCTAGAGATTCTGTTCTGATGGATTTGATTTGAGTTTGATGATAAGAGGAAAGATTTGATTTGATTTGTTCGACGGCGGCTCTGGTGGGTGACGGAGGGTCTGGGAAAGGCGACGGAGGGACAAGATTTGATCTTGTTTTTGGGGAGCAGGGTTTTAGGCGGCGGAGCAGCAGCATTGGTGATGGCGGTGGGGATTAGGTCATGGATTCGGAGGCTGCATTGGAGGAAGATCGATATGGGTTTTTCATTCTCTGTTTCTGAAACTCTCTGATTTGGAGTAATGTTGTTTGGGGTAATGGTGTTTATGTTTGGATTATTGATTATGGGGTTTTGTGCATTTTGGGTTTTAATTTTGGGGACGTGGTGGTGGTGGAAGGGTGTCGAGCGTGAGATGAGGGACAATTGTACAGCGGCAGAGAGAATAGGATAGGGCGGTGATGGGTGATGAGAAGGATTGGTGGATGTGAGATTGCGGTGGAGAGGATAGGATAGGGCGGTGATGGGTGATGAGGAGGATTGGTGGATGTGAGGTTGCGGTGGAGATTAGTGTGTGTGAGGTGGGTGGAATAGGAGAACGGAGCATGTGAGAAAAACAGACGGTGGTGGGCGGTGGAGGGGAGAGAGCTGGGAGAAGAAGAGATAAACAGAAAAAGAAAAAAATAAAATAAAAAATAAAACAATAAATTTAGGAAAAAAAAGGATTTGAGGGTAGAATAGGTATTTTGCTGCAGAAAGACTGCCACGTCATCTAGTTAACGGAGCTTTTCGACGGAGAGTAACGGAATGGACCTATTGGTCCAAAATTGAGAGATGTGGGAGTAAACGTGTGAAATTAAAAAGGGAGGGACTGAACTGTTTTTTCCCTGAAAGTTCAGGGAGTAAACAGTATTTAACCCTATATTTTAGTTAAATGAATTTCATTTGTTTGGGACATTCAAAATATTCTAGTATCATGATACACTAGAAAATTTTGACTGACCATCTTCATTTGTGGCAATACATCTTCCAATGAGCATAAGTCAGATTGAACTGTTGAATGACTCAAATTTTAAGAAGTGGAAAGGTGACATTGAATTGTTCTATATGATCTATGGTGTGTTAGTCTTGTAATCTTGGTTGTTATTCTACATTGAGTTACTAGTAATCCACATATTGGAGAACAATACAATAGACTCCACTGTTTTAGTTTCATCAATTTTGATAAAGGTTTTGTTTTCTTTGAAATTTAGTTATGTCACCGTTTTCATCAGTAACCTTCAGATTCTTGAAACAATACATTTTTAACTATTTATTGATACTATTTACATTTGTTCTGTCATATATATGAGATCTAGTTTAGACTACCCTCATCTATGTGTCATCATTTTAATTTCTCGTTCAACAAATAATAAAAACTGGGGGAAATATACATGTATATGTGTTTTTATTATCATAGTTATTTTTCTTTTGGACTGAAACTTGACTGTCTCAAATTTTAAATTTACCAAGTCCTCTTAAAATCAGCTTTTCATAGTATTTTTGTGAATTCTCATATTGTATCACAAAAGGTAAAAGTGAGGAACAGTGGGAGTAACTTCCTGGTGAATTATAACTTATTCTCATAGTAACTTTAGAGTTTTATATTGCTGCATATCAGTTTTATATTTTTTGCTGTAAATTATATTTGTATGATTTACAAATGCATGATACATTATGGATGATCAAATTTTTGAGTGTGTTGATTATATCTCAGCAGCATACGAATCATTATCTTTATTCATAATATTTATCTGCAAAGTGTATATTACTGTATTTCTTATGTTTCAAGTTATCATAAATCAATCCTTGAATTTGACATAGTTATTGGTATTGATTTATACATAATTGTGACTTGAAATATCTAACAATTGGTCAGTGCTGAGTGTAAGACCAGAAACTGCTGAATTTACATTGTATTATATTATGCTGCCAAAGTAGCCGTGTATGCAAAGTATATGCAAACTAAAGGTGCCTAAAGGTGTTTTCTTAATTATTTCATGCATCTTATACTTCCTGCCATCAAAGTGGTTGTTGTGTAAATGCATGAACTGATTCATTTGTTAACAGAAAACTATTACTCAAATTAGCTTAAAACTTGATTTGACTCTGATTTCCAAAGACGTCAGTGCTAAAACATTTGGCTATTTAAGTTTGCATGTGTACATCAATAAACATTCAAACGATATCAGAGATAAGTGTATCACAAATGATTCCAATTTCTTGAAAATATCATAGTTTGTTGATCTGTGTATGTGCATATATTAAAATGTTGTTCAAAATTTGAATTAATATTTGGGACATACATTTCTGGTGTATAGTTTAATCACCAGAATAGAAATGACTGGTTGCTTTGTGTAGGCGATTGATAACATACAACAACGATACTTTTGACCCAAGGTTGAGAGTGAAATCTGAAATCTTTTGTTTATTTTCATTTGTTTATCAATGATTTTGATTTTGCTAGTATATTAGGATTAATACTACACTCGCATATTAGGATTGAAACATTACTGCAATCCTTTTGTACTTTATCTGTATATTGTTGTTTAATTTTGTTCTCACGTACACACACACAGAGTAATTGTATGATGTATTTAGCGACTAAGGATTGATCTAGGCATAATAATTTATGACTCTTAAGATGCCCTCCTTCCGTAGTATAGTTATAATTCTCTATTATAGATCTATTTTCTTCAATGATGCCATATATCTTGATCATGAATTAAATTGTGCATTGTATAGTATTATAAACTCATAGCGAGCTTATTGTTTCCCCTTACTTTACCATACCAAGAAGATTTGGTTGTTCAGAAAAAATAAGTTGTGATGCATCATGAATCAATCTTAAACTATCCAGTTATGCATAAATACTTTGTTCACAATTAAGTAGTCGAGTTTAAGTCTCTTGAAAAAAGACTTCTAAACTTAGCGACTATAGGATGGTTATGACAGATTATTTGTATAGTGCTTAAATATCTTATCTTTTTATTTATTCCAATTCATCAATGGTTATTAATGTGAATAGATTATGTTAATATGTGATGCATTCGTATAAACATATTGTGTTTAGTACTATCTGGTAATGCATATGTTTTCAGTCAATCAGTCATTTGTGAATTTATCATCTGACTTTTGTCATTTGAATAAAATTATTTTTCAAAATTTAGTTGTTGTATAGCTAGAATATGTACATATGCAGAACCATGTACATGTAAGGAACCTGATACTGATATACTAAATCAGTGAATATGTACATATGCAGAAGAACCTGGTACTGATATGTAAATCAGTAAGATAATACAACTCTTCATCTAGTTGAAAATAATTTTGGATCAAACATGTTTTACAAATCGATTACTGTAAATAAATTAAACATGTAAAAAATCATACTTGAGGTAGTTTCATCTAATTTTACTTGCTGCATTGTGATCACAGAAAACTAATGATTTTCCAATTCATTATAATTTTCTGTAGTTCAATGCAGTTTAGCAAAATTGACAGGACTTTGAAAAATAGATGATGTCCTTGAACTATTGTGCAAACTTAAGAATACAACTCAACAATGTAAGTTGATTTTGCATGATATCTAGTTTAGTGGGAGATTGTAAGACCTTGTTGAACTAGACATTAGCATTTTCACTTAAGCTAACATTGTGAGGAGTATTAGAGTTTAGTTTGTAACATCAAAGTATTAAATAAAACTTGTAATCGAAAGTAGTTTTATTAATGCAATCTGTTTTGAATTTGAATTCAAATAGGTATGGTTATTTAGAGTAATCCATCAGACAAAGATTAGGAAGTTATACGACAGTTCCTTAATGGAATGAGCTGCCTTAACTGCTTTTTCTTATATAAAGGAATTACAACGTCCTCATTGATCCCTGCTAAAGCACCACACCTCAATCAAATTGTCCCAATAACAATCTGAGATCAAGGGTGAATCTAGGAGAAGAACAATGGAAGGAGGCAGTGGATCTAGTTAGTATCTCTATACACCCTTTATCTATGATTTCAACTTATATTGTTTAGTTGCTATATATATGTACTTACTGTGTTATAGGATTGCAATGTTTTACGCATCCTAACTTATGATCAGAATAGCATATCAATCCTTTATTTGTCATATATAGTTGATTTTTTTTTGTTCATGTAAATATATAGATATTAGGATAGATATGCTTCCACAATCCTCATATACTCTGCGATTATTGCTGCACTCCTTGTTGGGTTAAGCCCGACAGAAATGTTTCTTTCTTGTCCTAAAGAACCGTTTCGAGAAAGAAAAAAAAAACCGTTTCGAGGAATAAAGCCTCCGATTAACTGACTCACTCTGTGCGCCATATTCTTCATCTCAATTCAGAATGGCCCTCTCTTCCGCATTTTGGCGCCTAAATCTCCTCTCAAAACCCTCAGTTTCTCTCAGAGCTCTAAAACCCTTCAAGCCCAAACCAAGGCCCATGTCCTCACTTCCCATTTCTTCTAAATCAAATTCCTCCAACTTCTCCGCATCAAAGAATCCAACTTTTCTAGACCCAAAAACTCGAACTCCGTATCCCCAACATGATCTTATTGTTCTGGGCATCGAAACAAGCTGCGACGACACCGCCGTCGCTATCGTATGTTACTGAATTTGCTTGACTTTGGTACTGGGTACTTGTCAAATTTGAGTTTTTTACTGAACTAGGTTTTGGGTTTTGTGAATGCAGGTGAAAAGTAACGGTGAAATTCTCAGCCAAGTTATTTCTTCTCAGGTATGTATCACAGTTAAGGAAGTTCAAGAATTTGGCTATGATTTTTATTTTTTCTTTTTCAATATAATCGAGGCGAAACTTCATCAAAGACCACCCGAGGTCTCCCGAATACCTCTACGATCAATATATCAAAGTTACAAGTCGATCGGACTGCCGAATCTACACGGATCAAAAACCAATCGAACCAAAAACCCTAAAACCCTAACATGCTAATACGATTTCCAAAAATTACAAACTATATATCGAAACGATCGTATCGACGAGTAGATCAAATGAGGAGCAGAAACTGCCCCTGAGGTGACCGGAAGCAGCCGGCAAACGCCTCCAAAAAAAGTGGCAGAGCCACCGCCGACCTCCAAATTGGGTGGCAAGACCTATGTCAAACTCTTCCTTTCAACATGTACATCAACATTCATAACTAGCACAAAGTCTAAATCAGAGCCATTTGGCCAGAATTTACCTCGAAAGATTTGAAATTCGAAGAACCCTAGATTCCCAATCTTCAAAATTCGATCTCCACAAGTTGAATCGTTGCAAGCTACCTTGGGAGAAAGCTTCTACGATCTCTGGGCTCCAAAAGCCCCCAAGAATCGCCGGCTATAGTGGTCGGAATCGTGAGTTCCAAGTTGGTCCAAGATAGCAGCGCCGCCACCACTTCTCGCCGTCGTAGCACCGCCCACAGCTCGACCCAGGTGACAAAGCTTCCACAGACTTGGAGAGGGGAGTGAGGCGAAGAGAATGGAACAAGTGGCGCTCCAATTGGTGACCGGAGGAGGAAGAAATCAACCGGCGAAAACCTGACCCCGACTTGGGCTAGGGAATGAAGAGAGAGAAAGCTTTCCAAAAATGGAAAGTTTGATATTTTCGGATTTTTTTCCTATTTAACCAAAATGGAACTTTTTCCAAAGGTCATAACTTTTTCATACGAACTCCTATTTTTGCGTTCTGTATATTGATAGGAGCATTATATGAGACGTTTTATGTGTTTTTCTACTCACATTTTGCTATGTTATTTCCTTTAACTTAATCATATTAACTCAGTTTAATGTCTTTAGGTACATTTGAGCTACAAACGAAGAAAATGAGTTGTAGGAAGCAAGAAAATGAAGATTCTTGAAGGTTCTTGAAGTTTCTATTTCAAACAAGGCGTCGAAGACATGTGGAAGCATCTAGAAGTCTCAAGAAGATCATTACCGAATTGGACACAAGTTGTTCTTTAAAAATCAAATCCATTACAGATTCGGAAAACTGCCAGTGCAGATCAGTCAACTTCAACGGAGTGTCAAAAATCGTTCAGAGCTCAGAAAATTATGATCTTTATATGGTTGGAAAGCTACGGATGTCTAGTTTCCAGAACTTTTTACAGCTCGTCGATTTCTATTTTCTAGAAGAAGTTATGACCGTTTTAGTGCACTGAGGTCAAGTCTGCCGGAAATCTGTTTTGTGTCAAAGGAGTTCTAACTCAATTTTGTTTCTTCATCATCTATCTTAGTTTGTTTTCAAACTTGAGTACCATTTGGACAGAACATTTAGACTGTTATAGTATAAATATCTATATCTTGTAATAGGTACTTGAGTGTATAGATAAGTACTTGAGTGTGTAAATATAGGTATAAAGACTTGTGTGGCATAAAATATATGGGGAAGCAACAAGCATGGCAGCTTTCATAATTGCAGCAACCAGGTGGAGTTGCAGCTATGATCATTGAAACCACTATAATGGACTTCTTACCATTACATTCACACTACAATGTATTCCTATAAATACCCTCTTTTGTGAGAATAAATATACCTTCCTTCATCCATCTCATCTTCTTTGTCTCTCCATCTCCTCTCTATTTTCCTTTTCATTCTCTAGTCTTCTAGTTCTGCATTTTCAAGCAAAGAGGAGAAAAAGAAGAAGCCATGCAATACATCAATTTCCTAGCCGCCATCCACCCTTGTGTCGTCCCTAGAAGATTGCTTGCTTTCAAGGATCTTCAAGTTCTTCGTCTCAAGGCTTTATCATTCATCTTTCAAGGTGTATTATATCCTTTCTCTTGTTTTCTTTGTTTGATTTTGTAAGACTATGAATTCTAGTTAACAAATAATGTTAAGGGCAAAGTTTAAAGCCCGTTTATATGTTTTGAAATAAAGTTGTGATTTCTATATGTTGATTTATATGTTGCTTATGTGAGATTGATCAATTGATTTTGTTTTATGGAAAACTTTTATATGTTTTTGTTCTTTGGTGCGCAACTTAGAATGATTGCATATAATTGGAGCTAGTAATTAGGTTCATGCTTTGTGACCCTAATTCGAATAAGTAGTAAAGGCTTTGGACAAAAGTCGAAATCAATTGGTTTGTGTTATTGAATAGACATGCTTTGTGTACTAGGATTAATACAATTATTGACTAAACTTTCACTTGCTCTTAATGATTTGAAACTTGAGTTTGCATGGTTGCTTTGATTGTGTGAAACCTGTTTTCAAAATATATTGGTCAGGTGCTTTGCTTGATCAATTGTGTAAAGGGAAGTAAAATAAGGGACATTGGTTGCTTTGATCTTTGTTTCTTGGTTGATATATTCTCGTGTCATAGATAACCAACTATTAGAATTGTGACCGGATTTCTTGCATATGGATGTAGTTTTGATCTTTGTTCCTTACGTTCCACCTTTGTAAATGTGTTTTTACATTCTCTTTATTTTATTTAATTTTAAATCCGATTCTATAATCATAAACCCCCTTTATTTGTGTTCACTTGTACATATATTTTCTTTTCTTTGTTTTATTTTTGTAAATAATACTTCTTATTGTTTAATTTCTTTATTTGTTTACACAATTACAGGTGTACCCTCAATCCCCGGACAGAACGATCTCTATTTACCATATACTAATGATGACATTTTAAAGGGTTAAATTGCGTGCTACTTTGAGCGTGTCATATATCCACGAACTCGTATCGACGCGCTCTACAACTTTCGTGAAGGAAGTTTTCAGAGAAACCCAACGAATAAAAAGTCAACCCCTTGACCCCTCAAAAATAAAACGTTTCAAGTAATTATTCGTCTGAAACACTTTCGCTCGACCCTCGAACCACGAAATCCTACTAACGAACACTTTATTAATTCCCGAAAACCATTACGAATTAATAACGAATTTTCGGGGTATTACATAAATAAATAATTTCAGATTGCTCATCCACTTCGTCAATATTTCAAGTTTATGTTAGTATTTAATGTTGTTTTTAAAGTGTTTTTTGCCTATATCTTGTGTCACCTTTAGGTTTAGATTTTCTGTTTCTAAGGAAGATTTTCCTCTGTTTATGATAGAAACAAGCAGCAGTGATTCCGTCTGTTAAAGTAACCGTTAGGTGAAAAACTTGAGCATGTTGAAGGCTAGTTTTGTTTTTCTCAGAAGTTTGGAAAAAAAAATTTCTAGAAAAAGCAAGTTTGAACTAAAAGTCAATATATGATATACCTTGTACTACCCTAAAAAAAGAATATCTTTTTAGGTCTTTTCCTTTAAGATTTGTGTAAATAGACACAATACCAACTTGTTGGTTTGTTTGGGCAAAATATATGGTGATTTTGAGTATACGGACAAAACCCCTTCTTAAAAAGCATTACATACAGTAATAGTCAAATCCAAAAGCAGAACATTAAATATATGATTACATCATCGATCACATAGTAGCTCCTAAATAACCATGGGTTCAGTAAAAAGCAAAAGAAAACCCATTTTAGAAACAAACAACTAATAGAAGCTTCAAAATGTCAATTCCATACTCAGTGATGGTAAGTGGATGAAGATAAGTTCATGCAGGTGATGCAGCATTTTTCTTCCCAATGAACACATTCGTCAGAACTGACTTGGACTGAAGAGATGACTTCAATAGTGTCACACCCTAATATAAACAAAACTACAGAAGTGATCAAAAATGATATATTTGCATATGAAGTGTAGAGTACAAATAAAAGTAACATACTTTGATGCCAGTGACCAATATTTTATAACATAAGAGCAAGTTCACCCGTTGGGTCACCAAGTCACGGTAACCAGGTCACCAGGGCAGGAAACTATTCACTGCCACTGGATCTTTGCTTCCACCCGTTGGGTCAGGGTCACCAGTCAGTTACTGTTCATCGAATATTTTAATAATTTTTTTTGGAAAATGAGAAATGTATGATGTAAATAAATAGTATTGATAAACAATTTGAAGTACTAACCAAAGAAAATTTTATTGGTAGACAAATTATATGTCCACCGACACTTTTAACTCTACCGACACTTTTATCACATGTACAGCACCGACAAAATTTTTGAAAAGTGTGAAAAAATTTAAAACTCCACCGACACTTTTAACACATGTACACCACCGACAAAGTTTTTGAAAAGTGTGAAATTTTTTTTAACTCCACCGACACTTTTATCACATGCACACCACCGACAAGTTTTTTGAAAAGTGTGAAAAAATTTTAAACTCCACCGACACTTTTATCACATGCGCACCGCCGACAATTTTTTTGAAATGAGTGAATGATAACCCACCGACACTTTTATGTGTGAAAAATTTCAATAAATAGACATGATGTTTTCACTACATACACACACCATCCGAGCTAAACAAACCTTCACCCTTTTCATTTCTCTAGCATTACATATTTCCTAAATTTGCCTCATTTCAATGAATAACTTGTGGGATCAAATTTGACGGTTTCAGGATGAAGATGATGAAGAGATGATGGCCACCAACGCCATTGTCATCGCTGCCGTCGCAGAAGAATCTGGAAACCAACACCGAGGGCGCGGTTCTCATCCGGGTCATGCACCAAATGAGGAACGACTTAGAGAAGAAAGGGGCAAAGGTATGTTGGCCGACTACTTTGTCGACCGGCCAGTGTTCAAAGATCCGGTGTTCCGAACACGTTACAGGATGAGTCTCAATCTCTTCAAGCGTATATCTACTGACCTTTGCCAGTATGATCGTTACTTTGTTCAAAGGTCAGATGCTACAGGTAAAGTCGGACTGCTTCCGGAGCAGAAGATGACAGCTGCCTTGCGAATGCTTGCTTACGGTGCAGGGGCAGATCAATGTGCTGAATATTGTCGGATGGCGAAATCCACCTCCGTCGCAGCCCTTCAGCACTTTACACGAGGAATTGTTGATCTTTACTCAGCAGAATACCTCCTCGCTCCTACTGCAGCCGACCTCAGACGACTTCTTGCCAAAGTTGAGAGGAGAGGTTTTCCAGGAATGATTGGGAGCATCGACTGTATGCATTGGCAATGGAAGAATTATCCGACAGGTTGGGCTGGAGAATATAGTGGTAGGAAACAGATCCCCACTATCATCCTGGAAGCAGTCGCATCTTACGACACCTGGATCTGGCACGCATTCTTTGGAATGCCCAGGGCATGCAACGACCTGAACGTCTTGGCAAAGTCTCCGTTGTTTGATGAGCTTACCGCCGGTAGAGCACCTCTAATCCAATTCCAAGTTAACAACAGAGCTCACAGTTTAGGGTACTATCTCGCCGACGGTATTTATCCTCGATGGGCGACTTTCTTGAAAACTGTTTGAAATCCTACACGCCCCAAGGAAATCGAGTTTGCAAAGGCTCAAGAGGGGTATAGGAAGGATGTAGAAAGATGTTTTGGTATATTACAGTCACGGTTTGGTATTGTTAGAGGAGCTACTCGTGAGTGGCATAAAGAGGACCTTCGATACATCATGTTAACTTGTATTATATTACACAACATGATTGTCGAAAATGAACTACCTGAAGACAGCGATGATGAGTTGGAGTCCGATGATGAGGAGGATAACAATATGAGGCCTAGCTAGGATTGCTCAGGTATGGAAGGGACCAACCGGTAGAGACTTTGATCCTGTTGGTAGAGATGCTCATCATATGAACGGATTCATGGACTGCTACCAACAAATTAGATCTGAGCACAGTCACTCCAACCTTCAGGAAGACCTCATTCAACACTTTTGGGAATTTCAAGGCAATAGGAGTATCTAGATCTGCTATTTGTGTGTGTTTTCATTGAGTTTTTATGTTTTTAATTATGTTTGTGTGGTTTCATTTAGCTTTTCATTTGTAAGGGTATTATTCAAATAAATTTTCATTTCATCAATCTAATATTACATAAGTGAAAAACCAAGCATTGAATTCATAACAATACAATTATTTAAAATATTTAACTCCCTAATTTTCCTAATCCTCATCTTCATTAGGAATCCAATTTGTGTTTGCAGGGTCATCCATATGGTTGGGGTTGGTGGATTCACCCGAAGAGAAAGGTGGGGAAGGGACTCCACCGGTGAATGGTGGTTGTGGATAGCCACCGGTGAATGGTGTTTGTGGCTGTGGATAATATCCACCGGGGAACGGTGGTTGTGGATAGCCACCGGTGAATGGTGTTTGTGGTTGTGGATAATATCCACCGGGGAATGGTGGTTGTGGATAGCCACTGGGGAAAGAAGGTTGTGGATAAAATCCACCGGTGAATGGTGGTTGTAGGATGTTAGATCCACGGGTTGCATCTTCAGCTTCTTTCTCCGCAATTTTTTTTTGTTTTCTTTGCCAGTAACTCTTTTTGGTTGGCGTCATCTTACTTGTGTCCATCTCCATAATACGCTCTTCCCTCTCTTGAATTTTGAATTCCCTCTCTTGAATATCCAATTGCAAGCGAATATAATCTCGTTGTTGTTGGTCACGGAGATGTCGAGCATATTCCTCATCACGTTTCTCCTTGGCAGACAGCATTGATGTTTGGTTGGTTGCTATAGTCTCCACAGCGGATGTCAGAGGACTGGAATCATTAGATGCTTTCTTTCCTTTCCGAAGAGCTTCTTTGGCAGCCTTCTTTCCTTGAGGCCTCACTGAAGGATTGGGAGTTGCATCGGCGTTTACCTCATCTGCATCTATGTCCAACTGGACATGAGAATCAGGAACAGATTGTTGTGTATGCATCCGTTCAGTTCCTCCCCTTGAGGTTCCTCCAGCCGAAGAGGAATGGTTTGGAATGTCATCAAATTGTTGAAACCCCTTAACAATCTCGTAACATTCTAAACTAATGAAATCACCTTTTTTTGGTTTTCCTTTCGATTTGGTCATCGCAGCTCTCCACAAATCTTGTGCTTGACGTCGCTATTTAATTTAAACAAAAAAGTATAAATCTATTAGTACAAATATAAACGAGGTACAATGTATCAACTATTTAAGTATAAGGTGAGTATAATGTATAATTTAAATAAAATGAAGTCTAAAGTATGATTATGAAGTACTAATTTGAAGTATAATTATCAACTAAATTTTAATATATGAACTAATAATTTAAAGTATAATTATCAACAAAATATTTCAACTAATAATTTAAAGTAAGATGTATCAACTAATTAAATTTTAATATACACTAAAAGAATCATAAAAATTAATATTCGTGTTACACTACAAATTCATACCTCATCAATCATATTCGCACCACTCTTGTACCAACTTTTCACTTGCCTTAACGCACAATGCCAAGCATAAAGTTCGACTTTCAAGGTTTTCCACCTCCCTTGAAAAGCTTGCAATGATCGAACATATCCATCCCAATGTTCGACATAGTGTTGGCGTACATCTATCCATAGATCATCTTTTCTTCGTTCCGTACCCTTTTACGGATCTTGGCTAACAGCCCTCCAAGACTTGCACAATTGAATGTCTTCATTAGTCTGCCAACGTGTCCCGTCAATACTTGGATCTGATACTGGTTGGACAATCGTATTGCCTCGTACACTCATATTGGAATCAAAAAAATTTTAGAGTATGAAAGCTATGAGGAGAAGGAACAAAAAATTTTGAGGAAGAAAGATGATTTTTTTGGTGTGAGAAGTAAAATAGGAGGTGAGGTATTTATAGGAAATTGTGGTTATATTTTTTTTGTTACCGTTGAAATCTAACGGTTATTTTTTTTTTTTAAAACCTCTTGTACTAGATTTATAGCCGTCAGATCCCTTTAATTATCAAAATCAACGGTCCAGATCTGTGGACCGTTGCATTCAAACTGAAAAGTAGCCCAACGGCTACACGCCACGTCGCACCCCTACTGCACCCCCACGCCACTAGACGACAAAATCGTGGCGCGCAACGCGCCTGCTGTCCTGTCGCCGCTAGAAGACAAGCGGTTGGGCTTCACGTCTTTGGCTACGCGCGTCTCCCCTCTTCTCTTCTTCTTGGGCCAGCCTGGCAGCCTGGGTCACGGGCTCAGTCACCATGGTGCCCTGGGCCTCCCCCTGTAGTCTTGCCCCAGATCCGGTGGAAGGATGAACAGTCCGAAAATCCTCCCCCCC
>LYNE01000125.1:61814-82677 GCA_001662545.1 Rosa x damascena | reverse complement strand
ACTAGGTGTAATGGTGGCATGGACTGGCATTGAGAACTTTTGTATGGGAAGATTTGATCCACCACCACCTGCAGATGAACCTGAAGATATTGAGGTTTGTTAAAAAACTTTGATCCCTATGATTGCTTTTCATCAAGTTTCTATTCAGTTGTTTAATTACTATATCCGGATCTCTTTTTATTTAATTTTTACCTGTGCAACTCTCACTGGTTGAGACTTCCTACTTTCATTTGCTGTAGTGTGGCTTGGTATTTTCAACTTCTTACTTTTGCCACCAAAAAGAAAAAGCCATTGATAGGAAGAAAAGAGCTTAATATTTCCTAGTTCCTTGCTATTACCATAAGCCATCACTCCAGTGATAGTTTGAAAAATGCGTTAATGCTTCATGTATCCGAAGAAGATATTGGATTCCCCGGTCATAATAATGTAGGTCAGCTGATGTGTGAAATTTAGTGTCGTCGATCCTAAGATTGGAAATATTGGGATGGGTATATATTAGATTTTTGGCCCTCATTAGCACGCATCTGTATGTTCATTATGGCCATTTATATAGCTATGCCAATAAACTCACATACCTGGTGAAGCTCCTTATTTTTGTGTTGGGATAAGATTTTGCCTAAAGCCGCTCGCCACTTGGTTAGATAGGCATTGTGTATGTACTCTTATATTATTTCACCCGGAGCCTTTATCAGTTTGTTTATTATGCATCAGTTTGATCTGCGGCCAAGGTGGCCATTGGGGGAAGAATACGCTGAGGGAAGGAGTGAAGCTCGGTCAATGAGAATGGCCCGCATTCATCTGTCTCTGACATCTCTCGTCCAAGCATCTTTGCAACAGCAACTATAGTCTCCATCTCCTAAATCTCCAGCCAGTTGATGAAGTTTCATTCTCGGTGTAAAGTCAAGTTTTAGATTTAGGAAAATCGTTGGCTTCGATTGGAACTTTCTGGTGATGAAGAGAAGATTGATCACCACCAGTATGGCACTGGCTAAACAACACGATTGGGATCAAGCAAATGTTGTAGGAATGTTGTGAGCAGTGTAATGCTGCCCTTGATACCTTACAATCTGGTGCTTAAAACCTTGCGAGAACGTATGGTGTAATATATGGAAGATTGTGTCAAATTAATTCTTATTCATTTTGTACATGTAATGATGTAATAAAAAGGGTGTTCGATAATCCTTTCTGTTGTTAATGGAATGGGTTGAAGGTCTGTTAAAACATTTTTAGCAGATGGCTGTCAAACCAATAGGTCCAATACTTTCTTCTTCTTCTTCTTTTTCTTTCTGAATAATAACTTTCCTCTTAAATACACAACGATTGTTGTTATATCAGTATCGGTCACCAAGTGACCAAGAATTTCTTGGTCATCTATTTCGAGACTTAAATTTAATGGTTGAGATTAAATCACTAAAAAAAAAGTATTTTCATTTAATCTCAACAATATGATAGTTTTTTTTTTTTGAATAGAAATTGATATCATTAGAATCAATAGCCATGGAAAGGCCAGAGTCTACAAACCCTTAAATAAGAATCCCGGCAAGTAACAACCGGTACAACCTATCTAAGAAAATGCAAACAATTAAAGTTCGAAAAGCGCTCGCTTGATGCAAGCCTATACAAGAAAGGATTACCTCGTCTTCTAAGGAAAGGAAATCATTCAACTAGTCCCTACCTGCCAATCACGCAATTGTGGTACAAGCAAGTAACTAGAAACGTCTCAGAAAACTTATAGAAGTTCTCCCAACCTACACAGGCTTGAAACCCTAGGCAATGAAGATCTATGCCACAACTAGCTCCTTTCCTTTCGGATTAGAGCTTGCAGTAGCATCTGCACCAGTCAGGTTAGACAACAGACTCTTCTTAGCAGACTTCCGCTTCCCAACACCATCTACCTTCAAGTCCTTCATCTTTGCCGCGGTACCAGATGGGATTTTATTTTTGCTTCCCACCGGCCTCCCTCTCTTCTTCTTCACCATGCCTTGAACATGCTGTGGTAGTGAGACCAGCCCCATATCAGCAGGCTCCAGATTTTTTTTACCAACTGCCAAACTCAATTTGAGTTTCTTTGGAGATATGGTGAGTTCAGCCTCAACCCTAGAACGACGCTTGCCTGTTATTGATTCCACCATACCATCAGACTCATCTATCTCTCTAATGCTTACCTCACGACGTGGTTTTTGCACCAAATATGTAGGATTGCACAAGAGTTGCTCCGAGATCATCCTAGGGAGTTGAGTCTTGAAGATCAAACTGTGCCCATTGAAAGAAACCCTAGGATTGAACGCAGCTTCATGGCTGCAACCTTCAGAACCCGACCCCGTATTCAAGCCACCGATCCCGACTTGCATGGCATTACCCTGCGCCACCGGCGGCGGCCCTAATACCGTGCGCTCTGTAGCATCATCTCCTTCGTTCAATGGCGGCCCCGAGCACGGCAGGCCAACATGGGTGATCAACCCACACACTCCACACCTCCCAAACAACTTATCATACCTGAATTTGCAGAGAAACTCCACCGTGTCTTCCACCCAATACCAACGTTGAAAGGACAATGGCCTAATCAGAGGAATCTCAACCCTAATCCGGTACTTGCCAACCTTCTTCCCCTGCTTATCAATCTCCTGAAAGTCTCCCAACGTATATCCAATCATCGTCATCACTCTTTCAGATCTAAACGCAGGTGGAATACCCTGCAGCGTGATCTAGTAGGAGGATTTCACCAATGGGACTTTCTCAATTGGCATAACCCCATCATACTCAGCCAAAGCCACAGGAGCACGGTTAAAACCCCATGGTGCGCCCCTCCAAACCCTAGCTCGGTCTGTAGGATCTGAAAAAGTGAACAAAACCCTACCTCCTTCAGCTTCTTCAACTTGCAGCGTCCCATTGACCCTCCAGGCAGATCGAAACATACCTAGGAAGGAACGGACCTTGAACTCCCTAGTAGTGAGGAGTTTTCCAACCATAAAAACTTCAGATTGTCGCAAGCCTTTGCCTTGCGATGGACGGAGATCTACCTTCTTCTTTCCCTCTGCCAGTGCAAGAGAGGAGGCGAGTCGGGCAGCCATGGTATCAACGGAACTCATGATGAGACAGTTGAAACTTGAACAGAACGTAAAAACCCTAACCCTAGAGAGGTAGAGAGAGAGCGGCGTTCTTCTTTTTCCACAAGGAAATTAAGTTTTTTCAACAATATGATAGTTGGAAGGTTTATGGATGTTTTATTATTGTCAAATACACAATTATCTCAATGGAATGGAAAATAAGAAATACATCATCACGTGTTAGGCACGTAAAGTGAACTTGGTGAACTTAACGGTAAATTTACTTAAAATAAGAGTTGCAAATTCATTCGACACGGTTCAAGTTCAGATTGAGTTCAGCACGTTTTTAGCTCGTCCGAACCCATAACCTTCCCCCATCTAAAAATCTAAAATATGCAAACTCATCTCGCATGTGAAATTTACAAACTAATAAAAGTATATTCTCATCCAGCTCAGTTCGAATTGCCCCGTAACTTTGGTACAAGCTGCTCATGAGCTCTTACGAGCTGAGAATGGAGCCTATTCTCTCCCACTAAAAATTGCCGACAGATGATAAATCTGCAAAAGTTAAGAAAAATATGGTGAAGTTCATTAAAATTGAAAAGTCGGGGGTAAATTGAAAAACATGAAACAAAACCAGGGGCAATGAGGCTATATTGAAGATATTCCTGCCTTTGTTATAGAAAATAGTGATGAGTATTGTGCCCAAAATTTTTTCCCTCCACTTTTCGGTTACCCTATTGGCATCCATATCTGCACTCAAAATTGAAAAGGCAGCAACCCACTCTCGTCTTCTCTCTAAAACACAACAATGGAAGTGGGCAGGTTACCGCTCTCAGCATCACAGAGAGGCACCCTCATATCAGCGGGCTATACTACTCTAGCTTCGCTCTCATCCATCTCTCCCTCCGACCTCGCTCGAGGTAATCATCTCTCCTCTATCATTTTCTCACTTTTCTCAGCTGGGTTTCCCTCAAATTCATAACTTATGTATCAATCGCCAAATTTCGGATGTAATTACTCTCAGTGCTTTCAAGTTTGCATAGCTTTGTTTTGCTAATTTTTTTTTTATTTGATTTTGGTTTACGGTTGTATATCATTCTTAGAAAGCCTTGCAAGAGTAGTGATGAAATAGAACTGGATTCGTGAGAAATTAAAGGACTTGGTTTGTGGGTAATTGAAGGATTCTTCAGATGACTGTCCTAATTGTAACAAATGATAGTTTACCCAATTGGAAAAGATAGGAAATTGGGAGGTATTTTCGACGTTGCTGGAACTCTGATATGATCGCTCGTGTGACCCGAGTTTGCATTTTGCAACATGAAGTATTGTATTCGAGTCGGCTGTTTCTAGATACCTTTCAATGACAAGATTTTGAGTGTTACTGCAGCTACATGAAATAAATGTGTTTGTGTAGATTTTGATGTTTCTACAATGGTTTTTATCTCACTGTTGTTACCTTCGTTATGGATCTCGTGTTAAAATTCTTTTCTCCGTTTTCTCAAGTAAATCTGTATTGATTCTGATGAAGTTTTGGGATGTGATGATTGAAGTTTTGTAGCATTCTTTATTGCTTAACAGATTTAAAAGTTCCAGAGGGTGAAGCTTTTGAAATTCTCAAGGTTGCAAAACTTGGTTGTGGGTTGGAACAGCCAGATAAACATACGGCTATTGTCAGTGGTAATGACTTTCTTTGTTTAACCAATATGCATACATATAATATGAATTTCTGTAAATCAAATACTTTTTGTTCAGAATAATGTAAAATGTGAAATTCTAGTGTCCTCTTTATCGGCCTTGCATGACTTCAGTAGGAAGCTCACTAGAGTGAAAATACATACACTTAACATGCATAATCAAAAACCCAGCTAAGTAGCTGGCCACACTATTTCTTTCTTTGAACAATGTGTTTGTAAACACAATGCTATGGGCGCAAAAAGAAGATGCGACATTTTTCTACTACTAACCTCACTCTCTGAGGAAGACTTACATTTGAGTTAAAGAGTATCAGATGTAACTTTGATCCTGTCTCCTGCAGGTGCACAAACTGCTTGGGATATCCTCAATGAGGAGAAGTTGTTACCACGCATTACTACATCTTGTGCCGATCTAGACAAAATTCTCGGTGGGGGAATTAATTGTAAAGAAGTTACTGAAATTGGTTAGTCTAGCTATTCCTAATCATTTATTGGAGTATGCTGTATGTTAGGGCAATACATTTATGTACTTTGTCTTCATTTTTATGAGCACAAAACTGTGGCAAGCTTTTAATTGGTCAGGAGATGATTTTCTTTGTTTTTTCCCCCTGATTTTTAGGTGGAGTTCCAGGCATTGGTAAAACACAGCTTGGGTATGGGTTTTTTTTTTTCCAATCTACGTGCATACTCCTTTTATTGTTCTCCAGGGCATTGAATACATACTTTGATTTGCAGGATTCAACTTGCAGTGAATGTGCAAATTCCTGTTGATTGTGGTGGACTAGGTGGAAAAGCAGTATATATTGGTCAGTGAGTTAAAACCTTTTACCGTATCATTCTCTGTTCACAAATATTTCCTGTTGCATCCGGTCTTTAACTTTAAATGGTACTTGCAGATACTGAGGGCAGCTTTATGGTGGAGCGGGCTCTTCAAATTGCTGAAACTTCTGTAGTAAACTGGTCATCTTATAGTGAACTTTTGCGGAAGGAATCCCAAGCTTGCCGAGTTGAAATACAGCCTACTGATATCCTGGAAAAGATATATTATTTTCGTATTTGCACTTCCACAAAGCAAATTGCCCTGATAAATTACTTGGACCAATTCATCTCGGAGCATAAAGATGTAGGTAGAGTATTTTGATCTGGAATGTGCCTTAAGCATCTTCAAGAATTCTTTATGCATGATAATTACCAGTTTCATATGAGCATGTGTGTCTGTTCTTTTTGGTGATAAATTAGTCAGACTTCTGGGTACACTTTTTCATGCCTCGCCTTGTTTCTTTGTTTGTCCACTTCAGCTGATTAATTGTCCGTTTGTGAACTGGAACTGGATTTCCAATTAGTTTATTGTTGAATGCACTATATGTGATATTCATCCTGGAAGTACTAATGTAACTCATTGCAGGTTAAGATTGTTATCATTGATAGTGTTACTTTTCACTTTCGCCAAGATTTTGAGGACTTTGCTCTCAGGAATAGATTACTTGGTGGAATGGCCTTAAAGTTGATGAACCTTGGAAAAAAGCACAATCTGGCGGTAAGCAATAGTTTCCATTTCTTGAATTGAGTTCTGGAGTGAAGTCATCATATACTTCCAAATACCAGAAAAGTTGTGTGATTTGAATGCAAAAGGAACTGTCAGCAACAAGACAATTTTTTGTCCTTCTGTCATTAATGGCCCATTACAACATGCCAATATCAGTTACAATTCTGTTTGCAAGCTCTTGGCCAGATCCGGGCATGTTTAGTATGAGCAACCAGAGCATGGTTGAGATTTTCAAATTAGTTTGGCTTGCATTAGTCCCTTATTTGTCAACACTGTGCACACAGGCTTCCCCTTAAGCTCATTATTTTCTAAAAGTTTCTTCTTAATGGACCCTTAAGGTTCTTTGTTGTGTTTTATCTTATCTTTCTTTGGTTCCAATATTTTGCCTCTTGTTGTCTTTGGCAGGTTGTCATATTCAATCAAGTAACCACCAAGTGTACAGAAGGTTCATTCCAATTGAGTCTAGCATTGGGTAAGTTTTGTTCTCGATCATTCAAATCTCAATATCTTACTTTATCATTTCGCATCCTTGAGAGTTTTGCTTCATTTTATTTCCTAGGTGATAGCTGGTCACATTGTTGCACAAATCGAGTCATATTGTATTGGAATGGTGATGAACGGAATGCATACATAGACAAGTCACCTTCTTTACGATCCGCATCAGCCTCATTTTCTGTGACCAGTGGAGGGATTAGGAATTCTGCTTCAAAACACAAACGAATCAGAGTGATGTGAGGTCCCCATTATGATAAGCTACAAGATTGAGGTACGAGGTTTGTTTTTACTTTCTTCTCCTGTAGAAGGTATTTACTTCATTTTCTTCCAACACTATCTTTCTATGTACCCACTTTTGTGTACAGATAAAATCATTGAGAATAGAACCTGCAAAGAGAATGGAAGCCAGAATTGCAAATGATTGAGGAACAATATGTCCTTCATGGAACATTGAAATGCAGGTTGTATTGTGCATCAGATTGATTGTTATTCCAACTTTAATTGCTATTTAATTAGATACCTAATAGGTTACAGTGCCTTGACTATTTGGTGCCAAATATGTTTTGTAGATCAATGTTTCTTAATCCGCAGCCAACAATCCTTCATTAACAGAAATGTACCACTTAGTACTGGAATTCGGAACTAATAATTTTTGACAATATTTTATTTCAGATACAATCGATGTGGCAGGATGCTATAGAATGTTGAGAGAGGAACGCATGTTTGAGAGAACATATAATATTGCTGAATGTTTATATGTATCTGCTTATGTTTGGTGATGATCTAAATATCTTTTAGTTCTAGCAATTGGTCTTTGAAATTTGAAACTTGGGTGTGAGTGGTATTATTTTTCTGATGCATGGGGATCTATGTCAATGTATATTGTATCTAACTACTAGTTGGATGATCTGACTTTGTTACTAAGGTTTGTTGGATGATTTGACTTTGTTACTAAGGTTTGCAACATGCCTTTTATTTTCCAAGGGGTAGCTTTTATTACAAGGTATATGCAGAAACATTGCCTAGACCAGGTTGATGCTCCCATTTGGTTATGCTTCTGTATATGTGATCAAGTTTTATATGATATTTTTCTGTTTTATTTATTTATTTTTTTGGGTTTTACTAGAATCACATGAGAAGAGTAGCAGCCAAGTGCTAAAATATTTTGGATTATTCTTTTCTTTTGGATGATTATATGCATGTGGAGAGCTTATATAATAATAACAATATGTCAGCAGAAAGAAAAAAAGCAAGATAATATAGAAAGAGTGCACTTGTCAAACATATGGTGGTGAAGTAGCAGCAAATTTTGAAGTATGGATGGAGTAGGAGTTTCAAAGTTTTGAAAGACCAGGGGTTAAATCCATAGCTTCCTAACCAACCTTATTTATTGAACAGATCTTCAACTCTAAGGAATCTTATTAATATATTGTTACCTATATACTCATCAGATCCTCCACCAAACTCTTTCCACCTTTCTCACAATTCAACAACCCACCGAGATTGGTGAATCCTTGGATTCAGACCATGGTTAGATGGCGGCTTATCAAGTTATTTTATTCTTCATCATCAATTTTTGTTTTTCAAAAAGAAGAAAAGTTTTATTAGGACTGTGTATGTCCTACAGATATCGTAATGGCACTGTCTGTTTTTCAAATGTTCGCTCTATATAAACAAATGAACCAACTTCATTTATTTTACCGTTTTGGTACAACTACACAATTAGCAAACTAATTATTTTCTAATCTATACTATTATTAAGAAAACAGAGTTTGTCAGTCAATATTTTACCAAAATATCCCTCAAATATTAAAAAACATTTAAACTGAAATATTTGAAAAAGACAAAATGGTCAATTCGCAAATAAAATATAAACAAAAGAAATTTAACAAAAAAAATCAAAAATCAAAAACAAAATATATGCAGCAATTTTTTCCACAATCTGTAGAATAACTTCTCACGTAATTATCCACACTCATAGGATGTGTTTGGAGTCTAGTTTGCATTAACGCATCGATGCATAGTGGAGCGATTCATATTTTATAACTTGTGCCGCCCAAAATAGCAAAAAATGTCACTAACACTCCGGCGCCGGCGGACAAACCAAAGGTTACATTCGATGTTTGGAAGCAATCACCAAGAAATTAAAAAACCACTCAGATAAAATCAAAAAGTCAAAAAGAGGAAAACAATAAAAATAAAAACATACCAAAATTTGGGTTTTTGACACCCCACCGAAATCTTAGAAAAACATTAAAAAAAACCTCTCTATTTTCGGTCAAGAAAAATATAAGGCAGAGCATTTCCTAACCTCCCTACCCTCAGTCAACGGCCTAGATCGGTTACAACCGCAATCCAACGGTCAGCTCCAAACTCTACCTGTCCTTTTGTGTAGACGAGAAGCTCAATGCCCCCTCCTCTTCTATCCGATAAAATCAAAGAAACACACCCCCTCACAACTCCCAAACGGTCTCTCCTTCACTCTTCTTCTTCTTCTTCTTCTTCTCTGAGAGTCTTGAGACCCAGAGCCACAGTCTCACAAGCCCATTATGACTTCCTCTTCCTCCGTCACTCTCTCCCAGGCCCTCCTGGCCCGGGCCATTTCCCACCACGGCTCCAACTCCACCTCCGACCGCGTCTCCCTCTCCTCCGCCCTCTCCCTCCCCACCTTCTCCGGCCTCAAATCCACCTCATCGTCGGCGAGTTCTGCATCATCCAAGGTGTCCCGTGTCCCCAGACGCCGGTTGGGAGCCGCCAGGCCGGTCCGGGCTGCTGCCGTGGAGACTCTTGACAAGACTACCGAGACCTCGCTGGTGGAGAAGTCTGTGAACACGATCCGGTTCTTGGCGATTGATGCTGTCGAGAAGGCTAACTCGGGTCACCCTGGTCTGCCCATGGGTTGTGCTCCGATGGGTCATATTTTGTATGACGAGATCATGAGGTATAACCCCAAGAATCCTTACTGGTTCAACCGTGACAGGTTCGTGTTGTCTGCTGGACACGGGTGTATGCTGCAGTACGCTCTGCTTCACCTTGCGGGTTACGACAGTGTCAAGGTTGGGATTTCGATGCTACCTTTATGGTGTTTTGAGTTCGTATATTTTGGTTTGGCGATGATCTAATTGGTTTGTGAACTAATCGTTTGGTTGTTGGATCGATTAACAGGAAGAGGACTTGAAGGGCTTCAGGCAATGGGGAAGCAAGACCCCAGGACACCCTGAGAACTTTGAGACACCTGGTGTTGAAGTCACCACCGGTTAGTTTTGCTCCTTGAAACTTTGTAGTTAATTGAGTAGTTATGTGCTTGAAGGTTGATTGATTAGTCTTTTTAGAGATTTGTATTTTTAAGATCATTATTGTTTCATGCAGGTCCTTTGGGGCAAGGTATTGCGAATGCTGTTGGTCTGGCCCTTGCTGAGAAGCACTTGGCTGCACGTTACAACAAGCCAGATAGTGAGATTGTTGACCACTACACGTAAGATAATATCTTAATGCGTGAGCTCGTTTGTTTTCCTTCCTCTGTTTTTGGTGTAATATTTGTAGCGATTGTACTTAGAAGTGTTATTTCTCTGCAGATATTGTATATTGGGTGATGGTTGTCAGATGGAGGGTATTTCTAATGAAGTTGCTTCCCTTGCTGGGCATTGGGGACTTGGAAAGCTGATAGCCTTCTACGACGACAACCACATTTCCATTGATGGAGACACTGAGATTGCATTCACCGAGAGTGTTGATACCCGTTTTGAGGGTCTCGGGTGGCACGTTATCTGGGTGAAGAATGGAAATACCGGGTATGATGAGATTAGAGCTGCCATTAAGGAAGCAAAGGCTGTGACAGACAAGCCCACTTTGATAAAGGTGACATATTCTGCATTATTCGAAGATTTTCTTTGAAAATTTTGAAAATAGTATACTCCGATGTATTGTCATGACAAATCTATTGCCTTGGTCACTTGTTTGTTAGGGAAAACAAAAGGTCAATTATTTTTGTAGTTTTTTAAGTGTTCAACCAACATTGTCATTGACTTTTTAGTATGAGGATATGCTGCATGTTTTGAAGCAATTTTAAAAGCCCAATATAGAGGTCAAAGAGAACTTGATTCACACAGACAGGCATCCCTGCATTGTCTGGTGAAAGCATTTCTCAAACATGGTTCATTTTGATCGGATATCAGCTAATGTCATGTTGAATGTTTGCATCTTCACCAGGTGACAACAACTATTGGTTTTGGATCTCCAAACAAGGCAAACTCATACAGTGTCCATGGTGCTGCACTGGGTGCTAAGGAAGTTGATGCTACCAGACAGAACCTTGGATGGCCATATGAGCCTTTCCACGTGCCAGAGGATGTTAAAAGGTAAGCCTATCTTATTGCATAAAATAAGATAAATTGCTGATCTATCAGTTTAATCAGTCTGATAAAATAAATTACTAATCATCTTGATTGGTTCTATTTTAGTCACTGGAGTCGCCATACTGCAGAAGGTTCAGCTCTCGAAGCTGAATGGAATGCCAAGTTTGCTGAATATGAGAAGAAGTACGCAGAGGAAGCTGCAGAGCTGAAGTCCATCATCACTGGTGAGCTACCGGCTGGTTGGGAAAAGGCACTCCCGGTAAGTGTAGTTCTGTCTTTAATTGGTTCTTCTTCTTACATTTAAGAATCTCTTTGGTTATTTTAACATGATCTTGATTAAGCAAAAGCATATTTGGGCAACCATTTTGAATGGCACTGATAACACGTTAAGCTTCTTTCACTCTCCAAAATTGGTCTAGTGTCTAGTACAGAGTCTCTGACCTCTTTATTGATTCTAGATAAACCATGTTGTAGAATAATGTACTATGTTATGATTGGATATGAAAACAAATTCATAATGTCTCCTGATTTCACTTTGCAGACTTACACTCCAGAAGTCCCAGCTGATGCTACCAGGAATTTATCTCAGGCAAACCTCAATGCCCTTGCAAAAGTTCTTCCTGGTCTTGTTGGTGGCAGTGCAGACCTTGCTTCTTCCAACATGACTTTGATGAAAATGTTTGGAGATTTCCAGAAGGGTACCCCAGAAGAACGCAATATTAGGTTTGGTGTTAGGGAGCATGGGATGGGAGCCATCTGCAATGGAATCGCTCTTCACAGCCCTGGACTTATTCCGTATTGTGCCACTTTCTTTGTTTTCACTGACTACATGAGAGCTGCCATAAGGATCTCTGCATTGGCAGAAGCTCGAGTTATCTATGTTATGACCCACGATTCAATTGGACTTGGAGAAGATGGACCGACCCATCAACCGATTGAACACTTGGCAAGTTTCCGGGCAATGCCTAACATTTTGATGCTCCGACCAGCTGATGGGAATGAGACTGCCGGGTCATACAAGGTTGCAGTTGATAACAAGAAGAGACCATCTATCCTTGCCCTCTCTAGGCAAAAGCTGCCAAACCTTGCTGGAACTTCCATCGAGGGAGTCGAGAAGGGTGGCTACATTGTATCAGACAACTCTACAGGTAACAAGCCCGATGTTATTTTGATTGGTACTGGTTCTGAGTTGGAAATTGCCTACAAAGCTGGTGAGGAACTCAGAAAGGAAGGAAAGGCTGTCAGAGTGGTCTCCTTCGTTTCTTGGGAACTCTTTGACGAACAATCAGATGCCTACAAGGAAAGTGTTTTGCCCGCGGCAGTAACTGCCAGGGTTAGCATTGAGGCTGGATCCACATTTGGGTGGGAGAAGATTATTGGAAGCAAAGGAAAGGCAATCGGAATCGACCGTTTTGGAGCAAGTGCACCAGCCCCAATAATATACAAGGAGTATGGCCTTACTGTCGAGGCCGTTGTTGCAGCAGCAAAAGAAGTTAGCTAGGTAACTTGTATTTAGCCATTTGGTTTTGCTTGGGGATCAGAGAATAGGCCATATGCAAGTGATTTGGTTCATAGTATGGCCTATGGTCTCATTCACCTTAATAAAAATATTATTTTTCGGTTGTTGCTTATAATTTTTCTGTGTAGCAACATAGATCACAAGAGGGAGTAGGGCTTGAGAATGCTCATTGTATTTTGTAACAACTCTTGGACCTTGCTTGAGTTTTGTAATGTTCTGTGGTTAATTAAAGAGTTTCACTTTCCTCCATTTAACATTTGGGAATACTGCTACTGTTATTGTTCTAGTATACAAAGCTCTATCCGTTTCTCATTGCAATCACAGAAGGTTGGCCCGGATCTGTAGAGCCTAGATCTTTGCAGTCTTTGATATTAGCTATCCTACCCTCCAGGAAAAGTTGGTTAGTTATATTGAATGGTGGCTCTCACTTATTGGCGCAAAACAATGATATGGATGACTGAAAAAAATTGATGGGTGGTTGGAAAGAGAAGTTTTGTTCCCCATCAGAAAAGTGGCTTTGTGTGTATTCTGAACTTGGGATTGGATTGGATATTGGTTTCAAGCCATTCAAAGATAACAGAGTAATCCATGTTCTGATGAGTCATGATTTGAGCAGTTGCCTATAAAACTTTGCATCCCATAGTGTCCACATGAGGTAGATGATGAGAAAAAATGTTTGACATTTAAGTTTGTGGTTGTTGAAGCTCACCTCAGACTTATCCATACAGTTATTGTCTTCAACCATTCTACCACCAAAACTTCATTGCATTCAAGAATGGGTACTTCAACAGAGTTTAGTCCTTTGGTGTTTCCTTCACTCTAAATAATATCTTTCACTGGAATTGACAGTTGAGTTATGTGCTGGCATTGGGACCCTGAATTATGATACAAGAAGTTGTTTATAGAACAATAGCATATTCTGTAGCTTACAGACCCAATTCATGGCATTTATGCCTTATATTCCTATGGAATCAAGCATCTCCTAAGATATTGACTAACGAAAACTACTCTACTTGAGTAATGTAGACAGGCATAAGATTTGTCACCTAATTCTCTTTTATCAATAAAGAAACTTAACTTGATGAGATATTCTTATAATTTAATGTCGGTACGAGTTTTAGATATAAACTTGTAGGGAAAAAACCTCCACTTCTATCATTTTAGGTGAGGGACCAGAGAATAGATCCGCATCCATATTTGCTTATGATGGTGGCAAGCATAAATTCATGAAATAAGAATTAAGATCATTCATATAGAATCTATAATATTTACAGAACATATATGAAATGGATTTGATGTTAAAAGCTAAATAGTGAAAAATAAAAGTACTCGCTTTTCTAGTCAGTTCCGTGGCAAGACTTATGGTGGCAAATATTAGAGCAGAAGTTTGACGAAAGAAGTATACAGACTAACAAGTGATAGTTCATGTCTTACATTATAGCCCATATCTTCTTCATCGATCCTGAAGGCCCACTCGACTTGTTTCTTTCATTCTCTTCTATCTTTTATTCTTTTTCTTCTGGTTTTGTATCACCATTTAAGTTTGGTAGCAAAAATTGTCTGGGTGGTGTAGTCGGTTATCACGCTAGTCTCACACACTAGAGGTCCCCGGTTCGAACCCGGGCTCAGACAATGTTATATTTAAATTATAGAGTCTTTTTAATGAGAACCACTAAAATGAGGATTAGTTGAGAAATTTTTGTGAGACTCATTTTTCAATCACATTTTCGCAAATCAACCGTTAGACACTTAGACTCACATTTTCGCAATATTTTTGTGTCACCCACGCCACCACCACGGAGATCACTAGTGAAGCACGGAGTATTCATTTATATTTTATTTTTATAGTGTAAGGTTTTTTGGATGAAGTATTTATCGGCAAAATTGTGTTTCTTTTTATTTTATTTTTTATGAGAGATTTTCAGTGACGAATATTTCTACAGCAAATGTATCTCTTCTTATTTTATTGTTTTACGAGAGACTTCGTCTGATGCATCGATTAACAGAGGTACATCCTTTTCATGTATTTTTTTATGGGAGGCCTTTAGACATAAGGTTTTAATTAAATTAATTTTAATTTTGGTTCATGAATTAGAAACCAATACCGATCAGACCTCCCTATTCCAATTCCATATGGTTAGTATTTTCTTAGTTCTTTGTTTTTTCCCTATATAATTTGTCTTAAATTCATAATTCTCTCATTCTAGATATATAAACATGTTATTGAAAATATCAATTTCTTTTTCTATAATTCATAAATTCATATAATCTTTTTTTTTTTGGAACACTACAAAAAGAATTATTTCAGCTGAAATAATTAGGGTGAGTTGATGAACTTGTGCGATAATATACCATGTAGAGTTCACTTATGACATAAGAATTTTAAACAAACTTCGTATATGTGCAATCATTAATAGATTAAATCATTAATGTTTCATGACAGCTTTTAACTCTCTACACAATAATGTTATAAACACGTGACACATTCGACAAATGAATCAAACTCTTTCATTTTAAATTTCTAACACATACTCGTCACACAAAATATTTACAATGTCGTCTGAATTTTCCTATTTGTATATGACTGCTTTACTGAACAGCTTCTTCTATGTTAGCCCTTATAACTAAAATGACTTCGTTTGTTCTCACTAGTCACTAGGGCCAACGGGGGTTGGTGCAAGAGGTTGACGCTGCCACAATACCTATTTCTTTCTTTTTTGGCCTGTTTTTGCCTTCTGTAGCACATCGTGTGCAACTCTCACCAACCCACTTGAGCACAAATTCTCCAAACACCCCTACACATCTTTTTCTTCCCAGAAAAGGCAAGAGTACAACCCTTCAAAGTTCAAACCACAAAGACAAACTCACAAACACCTACCCCATTTTCACCATTCAAACAAATCCCCCAAATCTTTTGCATAATTATAAATACCTCCCCCCACTTCATTCCTTTTCTCTGCGCTGTTCAAATTTCTGGTGTCCCCGTTGGTTGGTGACCAAGTGTAAAGAAGCAATCCCCACCTACGACGACCATTGCCACCAAAACCCCAAGTCCCCAGCTTTCCATTCCCCCAACTCCAACCACCATTTATTAAAAGGACCCAAGTGAGCAATCTGTCAGAATTGAGAACCAGAAACACCAAAATGGCCCAAGTGAGCAAAATCTGTGGCAATGGAGCTCAAAGCATCAATCTTTTGCCCAATGTCTCCAAACCCCAGATACCCAAATCGTTAAATTCAATCTCTTTGAAGTCACAGCTTTTGGGTTCTTCGAATTCTGTGAGTTTGAAGACGAAAAATGGGGTTGTGGGTGGTAAAGCCAGGGCTGGTGGGCTTAGAGTTTCGGCTTCAGTTGTTACAGCAGAGAAGCCGTCGACGGTGCCGGAGATTGTGTTGCAACCCATCAAAGAAATTTCGGGTACCATAACTTTGCCGGGTTCTAAGTCCTTGTCCAATCGGATTCTGCTTATTGCTGCTCTTTCTGAGGTACTTAAAGATTGTGGCTTTGCTGTTTATTTGATATGTGAACTTTAGTGTTGTGAAAATGTGATAATTATTGAGTGTTTTGCATTGGTTGGCTTTTGTGTGATTGTTGAAAGGATGTGGGATAGAAATTTAGGAAGATTTTCTAGATTTTGGTTATTGGGTTTTTTTTTTTCTGTGTCTTTCAATGAGGGTTTAGGTTTGAATTGAATTACAGGGTTTAGAGAAATCTTTCTTGGGGATAAGAAGATTGGCTAGATTGATGGAATGTAGAAGTTCTATTTGTTTCTGTTTGATTGATCATAGATTCTAGGCAGCAAATTGAGTTGTTGGAATGCTATGCAATGTGTGCTTTTAGAGAGAATAGGGTGATTGATGGTGCTTCCTTAGACTACAGACAAGTTTTTTCCATATTTCTGTATAAAAAAAAGCATTGTGGTAGAGATAACTGTTTTTTTATGTTATTGTTCAGGGAACAACTGTTGTAGACAACTTACTAGATAGTGATGATATCAATTATATGCTTGGTGCGTTGAAAACGCTTGGGCTAAATGTGGAAGATGACAAGGCAAACAAAAGAGCTCTTGTGGAGGGTTGTGGTGGTCAGTTTCCTATGGGGAATAAATCCGGAGAGGAAGTTCAACTTTTCCTTGGAAATGCTGGAACAGCAATGAGGCCTTTGACTGCGGCAGTAACTGCTGCTGGTGGACATTCTAGGTATGTCTTACTGCTATGAACTAAGATTGTGTTTTGTGTCTTTAAACAGAAGCTTATATATACTTGTATATATTTTCATTTATCCAAATACAAACCTATATAATATCCAAATGACCTTCATATACTGTTCAATATGTTTCAGGTATGTACTTGATGGGGTGCCCCGAATGAGGGAGAGACCAATTGGAGATTTGGTCACCGGTCTTAAGCAGCTTGGTGCAGATGTTGACTGTTTTCTTGGAACAGATTGTCCTCCTGTTCGTGTAATTGGAAAGGGAGGCCTTCCAGGAGGCAAGGTGCGGTTTGCCTTATCTCTTACATTTATGGTTGCATGGTTTGATCAATTGCATCTGTGAACTGTAAGAAGCCATGTTAGTCTAATTTTTTTGGGTATTTGAACTTTATTGTGCTATCTAAGAATAGAATATTACTCTTATATGTGTCAAGACATGATTTCTTCTTCCAGCTTAAAAGCAAACTATTGCAAATATGCAGTTTTCCCTTTATCTAGTGGAATTTTTCTATGGGGAAAGAAAATATCCATTTTCATTCTTAGAGTTGTTGGTTATCAAAGGGGAGTGATTTTTTACTCTGTTTCATTCTTATTGTTCTTTTATACGTTTCTTTTTGGTTCTTTTTCAATACATTGCCTCACACCACATTTTTGCTCCCATTTAAAAATGTAAGGATGTAAGGGGAGTGGTAATGTCTGCAGTATTGATTAACTAGATCATTTTAATCCACAATTTGTTTGCAGGTGAAGCTCTCTGGATCAATCAGTAGTCAATATTTGACTTCTTTGCTTATGGCGGCTCCTTTGGCTCTGGGAGATGTTGAAGTTGAGATTATTGATAAGCTGATTTCCATTCCATATGTTGAAATGACTTTGAAATTGATGGAACGCTTTGGGGTCACAGTGGAACATAGTGATAGCTGGGATCGATTTTTGGTCCGAGGAGGTCAAAAATACAAGTATGTTTTGTTTAATATATTACTGCAGCACTTTTCATTGGTAAAGAATTATATATCTGCTGAATTTTGTGAGCATGGCTGCATTGTGTATAACAATGTGAAATAATGTCAGGTCTCCTGGAAAAGCCTTTGTCGAAGGTGATGCTTCAAGTGCTAGTTACTTTCTAGCTGGTGCTGCAGTAACGGGTGGGACTGTAACTGTTGAAGGCTGTGGCACAAGCAGTTTACAGGTATTTTGCACAGACCAACATATGTTTAATTCTGCCCACTTTCCAGTCTATTCCTGTAAACTTTTTAGTTGAATGACAAGTCTATTGTACGTGAAAAAACTATTTTCCAATTAGCAATTGCAATACCTCTTAGATACTTTTAAAAATATGTTGAAGTTCAAATAATCTGACATCTGTTGGTGTTTTATCAATCAAGGGAGATGTAAAATTTGCTGAAGTTCTTGAAAAGATGGGCGCTGAAGTTACCTGGACAGAGAATAGTGTCACCGTCACAGGACCTCCACGACATTCTTCTGGAAGAAAGCACTTGAAAGCTGTTGATGTCAACATGAACAAGATGCCAGATGTTGCCATGACTCTTGCTGTAGTTGCTCTTTTTGCCGATGGTCCAACTGCCATAAGAGATGGTAAGTTGCAGTCTTTTATTTGTTGAATGGTTTGTGCTTGATATTTTTGTTTTATGTAGACAGGAAAAGGGAAAGGATAGGTGCATAGATCTGAATGTTTTGAGGCAAATAAGCAATTAAATTTTCAAAAAGAAAGAACATAACGAAGAATAAATGAATTCAAAGCAAAAAAAAAATTATAAGAATTATGCGGCAATACTGGAAGCTTAATTGGAATATAAGGTTCCATCGGCACTGTACTTCAATTGTCATTTGCCATGAAATACAGTGAACTTATGGAGATTCCCATTTGGTGAGTCCTATCAATTGTAAGGCTTAGGATCTTACTGTGTGGAGTAAGACGGGATGGGGTATGACTTGTATGACATTTTGTTGCTGAAAGTGCAAGTGAAATGCAACTGGAGTTTTTGAACCATGCAATTCCTATTTTCTCTGTTCTCCACTTAACAGCTAGTACAAGAACTTAAACTGAAACTATGAGTGGTCACTATTATAGTGGTTTCACATCTTTCTCTCTTTAATTTACAAATCAACCTCTGAGGTTAACAGAAGGCCTGTTGAAAGATTATGGCCCCCTAGAGAGAAGAGTTGAGACAAAGCTTATTTACATAGTTTTCAGAAGATTAAGAAAATTCTTTCAGGTTGAAGCTTTTGTTGATTGTGTGTAATTCGAGTACCAATCTTTCTGCTTATCCGAAGGAAGTGCTTATGATCTTAAATTCTGCATGTTTTGAAGAAGTCACTTGGGAAACTATTTCCCCTAAACACAGGCCTTAACTGCTTGAGTTTTTATTCTTCAGTGGCAAGCTGGAGAGTGAAGGAGACAGAAAGGATGATTGCCATTTGCACTGAACTCAGGAAGGTTAGTTTCTAGGGCTTTTCTTCCACCTTGAATGTTCCTACACCCTTTTCTTGTTCCTTCTTTAACATGTCTGGACATAATATTTCAGTTGGGAGCAACTGTTGAAGAAGGGCCTGATTACTGTGTAATCACACCACCGGAGAAACTAAATGTAACAGCCATAGACACATACGATGACCACAGAATGGCCATGGCATTCTCCCTTGCTGCCTGTGGAGACGTTCCCGTTACCATCAAGGATCCCGGTTGCACCAGAAAAACATTCCCCAACTACTTCGAAGTCCTGGAGAAGTTTACAAAACATTAAACAGCTATTACAAGACACTTATCTGTAGAGCAAGAAAGGGAACAAAGGAGGGATCATTCTTCTGCCTCTACAACCAATGCAGTGCAGATCAAAGCGAGCCTTTTCTATTCTCTTTATTGCATTGTAATATTAGATTGTCATATTTTTAAGCTTTGCTCATTATGTTTCTGAGATTGTGATCTTGTTCTACACAATAATAGTGCTTAATTTTCTTGGATCTGCAGACCCTTTTTCTTTGTACCTTTCCATGGGACCAATTCCTTCACATACTTCTATGAAGCTCTATGAGTCCACCTTAAAGGCTAAAACCACTTCTCTACACAAGACTTGCAGCAGCACCGCCCTTGATGTACTATATTGCAAGAATAGATGATTGAAACTTACTTTATTTAGCAAACTCCAAACTTTGTGTAGATATCACATGTCATTGTCCAGCTTACATTAACTTGCAGGGCATGTTGCATGATGCCAGGTGTTTTAATAAAGGACTACCAATGCGTGTTCCCCTGTCTTTTTTTCTATCAGATTCACATGGAGACTGGTGGTATGTACATAAATTTTAAGTTTAATTTTCCATTTTCCAATATATATTGCAAATTGGGAGTCGATCAATCTTAAGGATCTAGTTTACTTAACTATGTAGTATTCTTGGTATCTGTTTTTGCTACAATTTATAATCACAATCACCTTGACTAAATGATATTGCGTAGATTGAGATGGGAATGAATTTATGGTTGTATAGGTTTTACTTGACTTTTCCTCCGAACGTCTTACAAATCTTAAGGTTTTATTTGTGGTTGAAGATTGATCCATACAATTCAATAATAAAAGACTTTCATTGAATTCGGGAACTTAATAATGCTTCAATGAATGTAGTACTCTAGATTTTTCAATTGTTAGATCTACTTGTTTATCGGATGCTGTAGACATGACATCAACCTTAGGGATGAACTCCCATCAACCTTAGGGATGAACTCCCATTACACCTGAGGGATGAACTCCCATTACTGGGGCATGGTTCATGAGCACAATATGCCACTCATCAATGACATAAGCTGCCATATGAACCATCTTGCAAATATCGAATGCCTAAAATTCTCAGACTTTCTCAAGTTGTCTTAATTGTCGATAGGATGTTTCTTAACTAAGTTAATGTTAAACAGTGACAAGTGTGGTCTGCGGCCCACAATTATACTGATATTGTCCCAACTTAACCACTTATTAGG